>JAADXN010000592.1:0-19503 GCA_023337875.1 Pythium apleroticum | reverse complement strand
GTACCGACTCAGCCTAGTGACAGCCTGCTGTCACTATCCGGCACCGAGCCATATGGGCGGGCCGGTATCTCGGCCTGTGGGCCGAGTTTCCGGCCCGGACTGCGACAGATCTGTTCAAGTCACTACTCTGGCTTCTCCTACTAGTATTGTCCGATCTAAGGCTTCCAGGTGAGTGATGGCTCGGCGATGGGAGCGCTTCGCCACAGTAGTGTTTCTCCAGTGGATAGTTGATAAATCGAGCTCGCGCGCAGTCCGCAAATCACAGCCACGTGTGAAGATGAAAGGGTCTACGACTTGAGGCCGTCTCGCCCGCTACCTGAAGTTGACCTCTCTCGCACGATCAAGTCCGAGTTCTTCTCTCCACGTGCCAATCGCGCTTTCAATACGATACGACGATTCAAGCGCGCGTTATTTGCACTCCACGTTATCTCGACTACAAGCTTCTTCGTCAATATGACCGCCCCGGCTTATGCCAGTCGATGGATCACACTCGTCGGAACAATCGTGAGTTTACCACGCAATTGCTTGATGCTTGCGCAGCTTCGGTATTACTTGATCGGGCTGCTCGTGGGTACGTTTGATGTCTGGTTCATCGCCGTCACGTGGCTCGTGGTGTTCACGATCCTTGCCTTCATCTTCTCTGATCTCCGGGCTGTCATGGTTATCTCGTTCTCGCTGGGAAGCATACCGAATGTGAGGCACGACGCGTACATCGCCACCATCCGCCCCTTGACGATCATGAACATCTTCTTCATCATTCTCAGCGGCTTGATAGTCCTCAGCGTTAACATGAAGCTCACCGACGGCTTGCACGGATTCATAATCATGCGATACCGAGATACAGCGCTTCCTGCCAACGCTTTCATCAGTGACAGCTTCATGACGACCGCTGCCATCATGATTCGGAACGTGTACCGGCGTCGAGACATCCTGCTGCCGCGGACTGGAACCAGGGATCTTGAATGCGTCGTCTACCCCTGCCAGCTCGCCTTGTACCCGCGCCAGCGACGTCCACCAAGAGCGCCACCGGCTTTTCCGCCAGCTTCCATCGAAGAAATCACTGCTGGACACGCACAGCCAAATATCCACATCCAGCAAATGCGTGTG
Source organism: Pythium apleroticum (assembly GCA_023337875.1). Lineage (NCBI taxonomy): Eukaryota > Oomycota > Peronosporomycetes > Pythiales > Pythiaceae > Pythium > Pythium apleroticum. Next base: position 18,396 of record JAADXN010000592.1, on the reverse strand, counting down.
GGCGCGTTCATCGACCAAGTCGACGTCCACCACACCGTCCTGCCAAGCGCGCTGCAGAAACTCATGATGACTCACCCACACATCACCGCACTCATGACACTCACAGCACACGCTGGGCTTGTGACCACCATCGGCTGCGTGTTGTGGATCAGTGCTAGCGTCACCACCACGCAGCTACAGACTCGCATCCTGGGCGTCGGCGTCACCTTCACTGTCGTCCACAGTCTTGTCTGCGCGGCACTGTACAACCGCACGCTTGCCGTAGTCATCTACACGTCGTTCGACTTCGTCTTCTTCATGATGCAGCACGTCGTTGTGCACCTCTGCATCTGCGATCTCTTCGCCTGGCGGCTCGACACCGTGCAGCTCGCCGCCACCTCGTGGCTCTGGATCCACTGACTGCTGCTTCTGGACGCGCTCACGCCGCGAGTGCGCCGTCGCCTACATATCCAACGCTTCTTCCCACGCTTTGGCTTCGTCTGTGTGCTCACCGCCGGCGTGCTGCTCGTGTACGAAATCATCTTCGCCGACCCGCGGGCCCACGTCATCAACCGCGTCATTTGGAGTGGCAAAATGCTCGACTACACAACCACGTACACGCTGCTGCCACAGTTCTACAGCGCGCTGACCACGGTCTTCTTCCTGTCGCTGCGCTTCTGCTGGCGCCAGTGGCGGCTGATGGAGAACAAGCTCGTCGTCGTCTTCACCAACTTGTTCGCTCGCTTGCGGACGCGCTCCACGCTGCCGCGGACGCCCGTGGCGACGCAGGGCAGTTGAGCGTAGCGGCGTCAAGTATGTCGGTGCATCGTGCAGCTCTTCAGGTGGATGGATCCTCCAGTGTTCGCGTGGAGATGACATCTTCAACGGTGCCGCATCACCAGACATCGTGCATTTTGAAGAGTTGGTGTACTGACAAAGTGTCGACTCTCTGTATATGTACTGTATTTGCGCAATAGGCAAAGCCGGACAGTAAGTTCGGTTACCACTATTTTGGGTTCAGTGGTAAGTACGCACAAATGCGGCCACCTCTATTTTGGGCACTGTTCCTGATGAGCATTCGGCGCGCTCTGTTGGCAACCTCGATGAAGTTACGAGGGTGTCCTGTGGGCTGCTTTCGACACATCGGCTGCCGATTTCTCTAAATTTACTACTAGTACTGCACTGCTAGGTTCCCAGAACGGACGAAAGCTGCAGCAAAGCCCTCACTATTCCATATCGGAGTATCATCATGATACTATCATGGCGGCTCTGGTAGCGTAGTTGGCTGCACGCCCAAAGGGAACCACCGGAGCCCACGATCATTGTGGATGTATGAATTGACAGAGATTACACATGACTTTCTGCTCGTGAGATGGCCAAGTTACTTAAACTGCGAGAAGAAGCTCCAGACAGCCGCTGGGCCCCACGCGTCCTTGGCGCCCTTGTCCTTCGGCTCGGCGATGTGGCCGCCGTCGTACGCAGTCCAGACCACTGGGTGACCAGCCGAGCAGCCCTTGTACTCGGTCGTGATGTGGGTTCCCGAGCCAGGAGCAGGCTCCTGCGCGTTCTGCGCCGTGCAGCCGTTGACCTTGATGAAGTTATCACGCAGCGCACGGCCCATGGCGATACCAAGCACGTTGTCGCTGACGCCGTGGGCGCTCCACCACGCGATGGGCTTCTTGCCGCCGTCACAGCCACTGAGCGTCGCACCGTTCCACAGCGCCACGCCACGGAACTGGTCGGCACGCGCACACGCGACCGCGTTACTCATACCAGCGCCCCAACTAAAGCCCATAGCGAAACGAAGGTTCGTGTTCACACACAGACCAGCATCCAGAACCTTGTTGATCGCATCCACGAAGGCAATGTCCGAGCCGCCACCGTTGGCCCAGCCAGCACCGTTGCCCTGCGGCGACACAAAGATCGTGGATGACTTGCCCGCCTGCTCGAGGCCGTAGAAGCCGTTGTTCGGGCCGCGGTTGTCGTAGCCGCCCGTGTGCTTGGCGGCCTGCTCCATGTTGCCGCCACGCCAGTGGAATGTGAAGATGACGCGGTACGGCGTGCTTGAGTCGTAGTCATCTGGTACGCGCACGATGAACTGGCGCCCACCGGCGGTCATCGTGCCCGACTTGATCGTCGCAGGCTTGCTGCAAGCCGCCGACTTGGCCGCAGTGCCGCTACCAGCAGTATCCGAGTCCGAAGCCGCAGGCTTCGTAGTCGCGGCTGGCGTAGAGTTCGTGGCAGGAGCCGCGGAAGCAGCCGTCGCGGGCTTGGTGACGGCGGTGGCCACTGGGGCGGGGCCTGGCGCCGGCGCACTCGTCTTAGCGTTGCACTTGGCTGCATCGCCGAGCGCCAAGCACGCCAGCATGATCGTCGAGATGAGCGAGATCGACTTCATGGTGGGAATTAAGACTCTGTAGGACGAAGGAGGTTCCGGGATGAGCAGCTTCGGTCCCCGATCGAGGAGCTCAGTAGGTGTCTCCCTTGTTGGGATGCAGAGAGACAGTTGCTGTCTTCCGCGGTCGCCTCACGGAGCTCCTCGCCCACTGACGTCTGATAGCCAGATGGATCGACAGCACAAGCCCACACTGCAGTGCGGAGGCTCAGCAAACAACAGGAGTTTGTATGGAGTACCGTAGTGTGGTGGCTGCTGCAGATGTAAAGTCGGACGTTCACATGGAGACACCTGGATATCCGGATCAATGAATCGACACGCACGATCCGATTATGCAAGACGAACGATGACATGAAGACAGTTCCACACGATCCTAATTAACTTGCCGTATTAGGACGATTGACCCAATAGGATGTGTTTTGAGTGGATATTTAGGCATTTGGTCACGTTTTCAGTTGGATTAGGACGATTAGCCGAAACGCTGGCCTCCATCCTCAACCGCGGAGGATGTGTGCTGGATTTCCGCCTGGTGGGTGCAGGGTCCATCATCGACTGTGGATTCCACTGGAAAGACAGCCACGCGCTGTTGACAGCCAGCGAGGAAGAGGCGAGCGTCATCTGACGTACGACAGTATTACGCACAGGCTGGTGCTGTGCAGTCACCACAGGCTCAGGCTGGTCATCAACTGGATTGTAAGACAGATGAAAGAAAGATTACCAGAGGCAGCTCCTTAGCAGCTAGAACTGAGCTTGGTTCGAGTCCCAGAAGACAGAGAGATCGTCGGTGATGCTAAGACTGAGGCCACTGAGGTCGATCTCGAGCTGCTGCGTGGCCGCCTTGTATGTGAAAGCCGTGACCGGAGTGGACTTGTTGACCACGACGCTCGACGGGGCGGTCTTCACCCCGAGTACGACTAGCTTGTTGATCTTACTGGACTTGGCGTCACCGTATTTGTCGAAACGCGTACGCGCTGTGAATGTGGAACCGACCAAACGTTTCTCTTCGACCTGGAAGTCGATGACAGTCGCCTTGTCCACACCTTCCAGACTCTCTCCGTCGTCCAAGTACAGCTCACCGGAGGCCAGTCCGTCTCTAGACAGAGCCACAAGCAGATCAAACGGGAGTTTGCGAGCCACTTCGGACGTGAGAGTGCCTGGCTGATGGAGTGGGAGCACGGAGCCCCCACGCACAAGCACAGGAAGATCATCGATCTTGACCTCCCAGGTCATCGTCTCACCCTTGCTCTCAACGCGCGCATTCGTGAAGATGTCGTACCACGTGCCTGCAGGGACGTAACCGGTGACCGAAGTGGCTCCTTGCCTGAGCACTGGTACAACAAGCAGCGAGCGGCCCAAGAGATACTGTTGGTCCAGCGCCGGTGACTTGTGGACGTTCTTGTCTTGTGGGAACTCCCAGAAGAGCGGACGTGCGATGGGGGCGGCTGTCACGTGGGCAGTGTAGCCGAGCGTGTACAGGTACGGCAGCAAGCGGTAGCGAAGACCGATGAACTTGCGTCCGACGGCAGCGACGGACTCCCACACGTAAGTCTCCTGAGACGGCGCGCCAAGCATGTTGTGGTTGCGCGCAAACGGGTACAATGCGCCGAGTGCCGTCCACCGAGCGCACAACTCCTCCGTTGTGCTGCCAGTGAACCCGCAGATATCTGCGCCAACCATCGGCAGTCCAAAGAGTCCGAAGTTGAGGATCGTGACCACAGACCACCGGATGTCGTTCCATGTCGCGCCATTGTCGCCCGTCCAGTGCGTCGTGTGCACGCCGCTACCAGGGAACGTCGAGCGAGACAGCACGAACGAACGCTTGCCACGAATCTTCTCTTGTGCGGCGTTGGTTGCGATCGATTCTGTGAAGCCGTACAAATTGTGCGAGTCGTACTGGCGGATGTTACCATACTGGAGAGAGCTGGTCGAGATGCCATTCGTGATCGGCTCCTTGTTGTTGCCGTTGTTGATCGCGAACGGCGGGTTGTTCCACGGATTCTTGTCATCCTCGCACTTGAGGCAGCAGCTTGTCAGCCCATCACCTCGACACAATACGTTTGCATCGCGGACGCAAGTCGTTCCTGGACAGAAGTTGGCGAGCTCGTTCATGTCGATCCACAGTCCATCGAACGCCAGCGAATTGTGCAAGCGCGTGAGCTGTTCGCTCCAATAGTTGGACGTGTTGGGGTGGAAGAAATCTGGGAACACCGTGGGGCCGGGCCAAACCTGGCCCAAGTACGGCTTGCCTTGCGTGTCTTTGATGAACAGGTCCAGCTCGATTCCGCGTTTGTAGGCGGGATCGGTCGGGTCATCCGGGATACCTGGGTCAATAATCGGCACGAACTTCTTTCCCTGGGCGTGGATATCGATGATGAACTTGCCCATCTCGGCCTCTGGGAAGTTGACTGGATCCAGCGTGAAGTCGTGGAACTGGTGCATGTAGTCGATGTCTGCCCACATGACGTCCAGAGGGATCTTGTGTTCGTTGTATTGTCGAACAACCTCCGCGAGAGCCGCCGTGTTCTTGTAGCCCCATCGACACTGGTGGAAGCCGTAGGACCAGTACGGCATGAGCTTGGGCTTACCGATCAGCGCCGTGTACTGGGCCACGACGTCCGAAGGCGTCGGGCCTGACACGATGTTAAAGTCGAAAATGCCGCCGATGGTCTGGTACACTAGGCGGTTTCCTTCCAATGTCACGTCCATGCCGTTGGAGTTGAACAGCAGCACGCCATGCGCCTTCCCTGCATCGTTCAGCCCCAAGTAGAACGGGTGGGAGCCGTACGTGTTCTGGTCCTGGTCCCCCGATTCGTGGTCCCTTGTCCACAGCGTGTGCTTCTCGCCAGGCTGCAGTCTCATACTGTCACGCGAGCTCTCGCCGATGCCGTACACGTTCAAATCACTTTGCACGCTAGTCGCGATCTGCAGGTACTGGTTCTTGAACACCAAGTCCAGCGCCGACGAATCAAACAGCACGTAGCCGTCCGATTTGCGAGTCACGCGGAACGCGAACGGGTTCGCCGAGTACGCAAACGCGACGTCGCCGCCGTCCGGACCACTGATCGTCGACTGCGGGGCGCTTCCGAGCACTGTCTGCGGTCCGTAAAGCGACTGCGGCACCTCCCATCGCTTGTTGTTCTTGTCCGTGATCTTGAGGCGCACCGAATTGTCGCCGACGTAGAAATCCGCCGTCAACTCCTTGATGTCCTCGCCGTACTGAGGCCCCGTCGGCGCGTTCAGCGTGAGCTCCAGTCGCGTGTGACCGCCGCTCTGCGTCGCGCTGGTTACACTGTAACCCGAGCTGGAGACGTAAGGCCCGGAGAACCGCTGCGCCATCCAGATCTTCCGCGCGTCGGCCGCTTCCAAGAGAAGCCACAGACACGCGAACAACACCGCGAATCCACGAGTTCTCGCCATGGTGTCTCAGTCGTCACGAAGCCACTGCGCGCGTGAGCTTGTTAAACGAGGCAAGAGACAGAAGCCCGCCCACTCACAGCGCAGCGTTGGAACTCTGTGTATGCGTGTGTATGCGTGTGTGTGTGTGGAGCTGTTCGGTGCGAAAGCGATCTTCCACGGCGGAAATCCACCAATCGTGGCGATCGACTGGCGGAACACCGAGAGAGAGAGTTTCAGGAGAGTGCCATGTCACTCGGCCCTTCAACGGGTACAGGACACGGGTTACAGAAGAACCATAACCGTAACCAAAAGAATGGTGAAGTCTGCCTTTCTCGCCCTGCCTTGGTGTTGGGTGAGCGCTGCGCGACATTCGATGTCATACATACGTGCGATGGCCACTGATCGGACAGAAATACCATTCGCGGGGCGTGAGCAGCCGATACAGATCCCAGAGTCTCATGGACTCGGCAGCATGGCTCCGTAAATAAACTCAGGATTGAACTCTTCGCCACATCATCGGCCATGTCGTCTACAGCATGCAAGAACGAGTCAGGCAGTCTCCAGTGTTTGGCGCCAGCATAAGACCCGCGTCGCGATGGTGTCGGTCGTACCAGCCCCGTCCATCCACGACACACCGCAACTATTCGACGTGGTGCCGTTGTACGCGCTTCCAACAGTTGATCTGTCTCGCACAGTCGAGTCCTATTGGTTCGATTCGCCACGGCTTCGTCGGTTCATTACGTACACCAACGCCAAGACACCGCCATTCGCCTGCTACTTAATCAGCGTCACATGCTCGGGAGTCGCCTTCGTCACGCCGGCGCCGATCGGTCGTGTCGTCGCTGTCGTGGGCTTCTTCGCAGGGCTGCCGATGATTCTGAGTGCAATCGCTCAGCTGCGATGGGACTTCGTCACGCTCTTGGCGAAGACCTACGACGCCTGGTTCTTCAGCTTCGTGTCAACGGCCACATTCCTGGTGATTGCTATCCTTCTGCACGACTTGCGAGCCGTCCAAATGCTGACTTGCTGGATCTCGTTCTTGCACGACGTCTTCATCGACGCCAACGTCAACAGTCCTCGTCGATTATGGATCGCCAACTGCTTCGAGGCGTTGACGATGTTGACAGTTGCTGTTTGCTCAAGTCTCGGTCTCATGAACGAGATATATACCTTCGACTTGGTGAGGTACAACGGTCATGCCCTTCCAGCGACAGCATTCGCCCATGATGGAACCCTCACCATCTTGGTTGTGATGGCAAGAAACATTGCGCGGCGATACCAAGCGCTGGTACGGGGGCCAATGACGTTCGTGAAGTGCGTCGCGTTCCGCTGTCGCCTCAAGTTCCAGCCGTGCACGCGTCGCGCAAGCTCCATTGAATCACGAACAGCGACGTCTCATGATCGCCGACTGACCCAGATGCGATTCGAGCGACAGCTTGACACGATCGATCCGCACGACACACTCCTACGCTGGCCTGTGGTCCGAATATCTTCCAAGCGTCAGCGGCTCCCGCTGGCGGCACGAGTCGCCTTTGGTGTCATGGGTTTGTACGGCTTTGTCACGCCGTTTGTGATCATTGGTCTTGGTATCGTGTCACGCGAGCGCATGCAGCAGACAGACGTCAACATCGTGTGGGGCTTGGCAATGATTAGCTCCGTCTTCTTCATCGGCACCTGCTTCGCCTGCTCCCAGCGTTCGCTTCTTCGATCCATCTTCACATCGTTCGACTTCGCGTTGATCACGACACAATCCACCGTCGTCCACTTGATCCTTGCCGACATCTACGGCTGGCATGGCGCCAACACGGCTTCGCTCCTCATCTCTTGGCTCTGGGCAGTGTGGATACTCTGCTTGGACGCGATCACACCACCATATCGCTCCCTGTTTGGTCTCTCCGCTCGCTTTCCGGCCTTCGTTGGAACTGGCTTGGTTGCTACAGTCGTGACGGTGGCTCTCACGATCTTCTTCATCCTTCCACCAGAAGTCGTACTCGATCGCGTAATCTGGCGTGGGAGCGTGTGGGGCGTCTCCTTCGAGTTTCGTGCGCTCTCCCTCTTCTGCAGTATGCTCGGGACGATCTCATCGTGGTCGCTGCGGGTGATCTGGCATCTATGGCTTGCAGGTGAGAACGAGTTGGTATTGCTGGACGGGTCAGTCATTTACGACTGGGGGTCTTGACTCCAGCAATCGACCACGCGAAAATCTCAAATTGACAACGGTAGTGCTGCACGACGTGAGAGCGAGCTCTCAACGGCTCCCTAGGCGCAATCCCGGCGCTGGCGGATCGGGCGCTGTCATCGCGCGCGTCGACGCCAGCGCGACCAGTGCTGGTGTCATTTGGACAGCGACAATGTCCAGCACATCGCCCACGACCACCAACTGCAGTACAGCGGCCTCCTCTTCGGTATCACAGCGGCCAAACGTGTCGATAGCTGGAGTATCGACTCACTTGGTTTCAGTATACGAAAATTGGGCGGAATTAGATCCTGGTACCCTTACGATCGTTTGCCGGCGGAGAGAAGACGGTGACATCGATACACGAGTGTCTTCTTGCGCACAACGCACGCCAGTACACTACACGCGGCCATTCGGTTTCGTGATCCTATCCCGTTCAATGCATGCGTATTTTTGGAAGCCCAGGTTACTTCCTTCGTCACAGGATAAACACGCCCACCACGAGTCTCAAGTCGCCGAGAGCTACGATAATGTGGCTTCGTAATGGAGCCCTGCGATCGCCACGATTCACCACGAAAGTCGTCTCCGTCGGCCCCCGCGTACCCCACACCACGAGTCAAGACGACGAGTTCATGTTCGAGTTGAGGCCTTCGCAAGAGTTGCCAGCACTTGACCTGGCCCGGACGCTGAAGTCCGAGTTCTTCACTCCGTCGATGACTCGCGTCTTTAACGCGATTCGACGGCGTCCGCTAGAACAGCTCATTGCGTACCTTCTGACAACGACGAGCTACTTCGTGATCATGTTCGTCCCGGCTTCGATTGGCGGATACATCGCACTCGTTGCAATGTTGATCGGCTTGCCCGGTAATTACCTCGTCATCGGACAGCTGCGCTACGACATCCTCAAGCTCCACACGAAGACTTTTGACGTGTGGTTCTCGTCGATCATGTGGCTTGCCTTCTTCGTGATCCTCGCAATCATGTTCAACGACCTTCGCGCGGTGATCGTGGTTTCGTTCTGGATGGGAAGCTGGCCGAACGTGTGCCACGACGCCTGCCTCGTGACAATCCGACCGATTGTGATCTTTAACATCATCTGCATCTTCGTTAGCGGGATGATCGTTCTCTGCGTCAATGTGGGGATCACGGACGGGCTTCACGACGTTGTGCTCGTGCGAGTTGGAGGCCACGTGCTGTCAGCGAAGTCAATCGTCACGGACGGCTTCATGACGATCGCTGCGTTCATGTCACGAAACGTGTATCGACGTCGCGATGTTGTCCTGCGGCGGGCACAGAGTCGAGATCTCGAGTGTGTCATCTATCGTTGCCAGTTGAAAGTCGTACCGCGCTTGCCACGGCCACCTCACAGCCAACACCGCGGGGAATCTGAGCCCACAGACGTCCCAGGGCACGTGCAGAAAATGCGGCTCGTGCCATTCGTGGGCGGAATCGACGCTCGTAATACTCTCGTACCAGGGGCGCACTCGTGGCTGATGGCGGCGCCAACGCAAATGACGGTCTTCATACCTCTCGCGGCGTACGTGGGCATCGTGTCCACTGTTTGTAGCAGTCTGTCTATGATGTCGACAGCTGCTCCGATTCACATTCAAAAGACGACGCTCACATTTGGATTTGCGCTCGGTGTCTTCCACAGCTGTGTGTCGATAGCTCTCTACAATCGCACGCTACTCTTCGTGGTGTACACGTCCTTCGACTTCGTCTTCATCATGGTCCAAGTCACGTCCGTTCATTTCTGCGTCTGCGACCTCTTCGAGTGGGACCTCTGCACCGTGCTTCTGTCTGCAACGTCGTGGCTATGGATCCACTGGCTGCTGCTACTGGACGCGCTTCTGCCTCCTGTTCGAAGTCGGCTCCACATCCACAAGTTCCTCCCACGATTTGGCGTGCTGTGTTCCACTATGGGCGGTTTCATTCTCGTGTATGCTCTCATATTCGCCGACCCGCCAGCTCAAGTTGTCGACCGTGTCCTCTTCTCTGGCAAGGTCATGGACCACATCGTGTCATACCGCCTTCTTCCTCAGTTTTACAGCTCGTTGGCGACGCTGTTGTTCCTTTCGCTTCGGATCTGCTGGCGCCAGTGGTGGCTGAACGGACACGACCTTGTCATCATCGATGGGCCCGTCGTCTTCACCAACTCCTTTGCTCGAGTGAGAACGAAATCAGTCGCCCCCCAACCACGAGTGCGGGGAACCGCACCAGTTGCGACTGTGGTGCAACCCATTGGGCCAGCGACGACGACCGTGAAGTGAAGTGGACGTGCGGTGAGCTCAGTGATGCAGAACAAAACCGGTCGTCGTGTTCACCAGCACTTGGGATGTCGAGCCAGCCAGCCCGGACGGAAGCAAAAGTGGCGCGACTCCATCGTCCACCGCAGTTTCATGGCATGGCGTCCTTCCCGATGCTCTACGAAGAGATGCCGACAAAAGACTTCGCCCTGGACCATCTTGTGATAACGAAACGACTGCACCAAAGATGCGTCGATCTGGAGACAGCTTCAAAACGTTCTCGACTTGTGCCTTGGCCGTACTCGTCATCATTCGATCGTTGTAGGGCATCGTGACGACACCGCAATAACCAGTTGGCCAGTGCTCAGCCACGGTTATCGCCCCGCGTTCTCCCACGAAAAGCGGAAGCGGCTTGACTCCATCAGACCAAGCATCGGTGAATGCGGCGTTCTTGACGCTGAACGCGGCACGGAGGTTTTCTGCCGAGGGTGACGAATAGAGCTTCAGACTCACGAGCTGATCTGCCGACGACGTTGTCAATGCTCTGACCACTTCTACCAAGCTGGCTGACTGAACTTCTCTGTCTTCGCCCGTTTCCCCGTCAACGACTGTCACCGCATTGTACACCCGCCAATCTTGCCGCATCAAATCAAAATCTTCGGTCGATATTGTCTCAATGTTCTTGAGTACCGGCGTGATCGGACGATCAAGACAAAGAGAGAACGGCTTGACCCTCACGTCACCTCGAAGACGCAGTAGCAGCGTTGATGGGCACGACAGAATTCCTCCGCCAGAGAGCGTCGTGGTCTTGGGCTTGCGACGCCCTTGCAGTTTGGAGCGCTTCGGCTCGGAGTTTGCAGCTCTCGTGAACGTCATCAACGGCGGGGCGTGATCACCCAACGAGAGCACAGCACCTCCCACAGGAACGCCAGGAAACCACTGCGATGATAGCTCCAGCAGCGCCTGAGCCGGCTTGGCGTTCTTGCTCCAAAGCAGCAACGACGTCTTGTCCACTTCGCTGTCAGAGACTTCAAACGGACACTCGAGTTCTTCAGTGAGCCCGCTAGCCGACCAGCGGAGCGCTTTTCGGTCAAACGCAGCCGTCTCGACAGTCGTGTTGGCAAAATGGCCAATGGAGATGGTCAACGAGACCGGGGCGTTCGCGTCGTCGGTGTCTTCGCCAACTCCACGGGTACGGTGGCCCGTGAGCAAGCCCACGAGCACGCAGCCGACTGGGAGAACATCTTGAGCGACCACCGTGTCTGCAAGCTCGCTCCAAAAGCTCTCTGTATAGCGTGCGTTGGTTTGGACGTCGGCGAACGATAGCGTCGCCAATGCCAGAGTGGGTGGAAACCGCACATTGCCACCACTGCACGCACCACGGGCCAGCGAACGCGACACCTTGGCCATGCATTCGCGCGCGTTGTCGCCGTTGAACACGTGCGTCTTCCACTCTGAATGCTGTTGGCGCGCGTGGCGTACGGCGACGCTCCATGGCTTGCAGACGCTCGCGATCGCGCTCGTGTCGTGCCACACGAAGAACGGCAGCAGCGACTGCGTCACGATGTCTTCTGGCAGCAGCTGCAGCACGCCCTCAGCCTGCAGGCGATTGCGGTTTAAATGAGCCTTGTCCGACGCCGTGCCTCTTCCTTTTCTTCCTCCATTGCGGCCTGCGTTGCGTCCACCTCGACCACCACGCAATGGGTGTTTCCCTTGGTTTCCACGGCGTTCCGACGGCTCAGACGACCGCAAGTCCACGTGCACACCGCAAGTATCTGGCGGATGCCTGCCATGTCCTCTACCACCTCGACCTCGACCTCTCTGGCTGCTCACAGCGCGCTGCTCTCCACCAGAGGACGCTCCACTTACCTGCGCTGCCATGTTTCCTCGTTGTGTCCATTCGAACACATCACCATGACCATTTGTGTAATTTCATTAATTGTATTTAGTGTGGTGCACACTACGGGACCCGAAATGTAGCCATCTACAACTGAGATTATTGCTCATGCGTGGCGACCGGAGCCTCCTTCGCGTGCGCGAGCTCCTGGCGGAAGAGCGTCGTCCAGACTGCCGACTTCGTCGTGGCAGTCGCTGAACCAGCCGATGCGTGGCTGCTCAAGTGTGAGAGTCTCGGTGGCTGGATGGAAAATGTGCGAAGCGTGGCTGTTGGATTGGACCCAACGACGAATCCGCGACTGGTGCTAGTGCCCCCGGCGCTGGAGCGGATTGTGCCTCTGGATAGCAAATCGCTGCGGATTTCCTCCATCATCTTCTGGCCTTGGCTAGACAGCGTTGTCATTGTGGAGTTGAGCGGCTTGCCTGGACTCGCGAGGCTACTGCTTGAGCGTCTCGTGGGTTCCACAGATCGCATGCTGAGCAGCTTACGACGGATTTCGTTATCCGACGTGCGTCTGATCGACGCCGTTGATCCGTCACGAGGCGCAGTAGACGAGTCACCGTCATCATGCGAGGCGAGAGTGTTCGCATTCGTGAGAGATCGCCGTGGCTCGAATTGGTCGCCATGGACGACTTGAAGAGAGCCGACGACCTGAAGGTCTGCCTTCACGTGCTCGCCACCAGTTGAGCCTTGGATGCCTGGTGGGAAGTCGCGCTGTTCAGCACGAAGCACCTTGTGCTGGCTCCACGTCGATAGGAACTCAATCACTGAGCACGACGATCGCTGTTCTTCGAGACAGTCTTCCAACCACTCGATCTGCTGCTGCTGCCTCTGGAACTCAAGCGCCTCGCCATCCAACACGCCCATCTTCTTCTGTGCCTCCTCGTTGAGACGCTGGAGAGCCTGCTCGCACTGCTGACGAATCGCGGCCTGCACTTGATCTCGGTTGGTTTCCACAGCCTTCTTCCACTGAGAAATGAGTGCGAGTTTGCTCTCGATAACCGACTTGCGAGCGTCGACCAGCGGATCGCTCTTGAATGATTCTCGCAAGCTTCTCTCGTAAGCATCGCCGATACTCAGCAATCGATGGGCTCCCTTCTCGCCAATCGAATGATCGCCGACCATTTTGCAGTTCACGCAAACGGGGAGAGCACAAACTGGACAGAAGAACTCGACTTTCTTGCCCTCGTGGAGCTTGCACATTGCATGGAAGCCGCCCATTGCATCCTCAACCTGCTTGGCGACCACCGCATCCACTTGCTCATCCGGCAGTTGGTTGCTGAGTGTCGATGGTGGCACGCTTTGATTCGAGTCTCCGTTTCCAATGACGCTCGTCCCAGCGGACGAAGGCGTTGAGCTGCGTCGTCGCATGCGTCCGTTCGACTCAGCAGTCGATTCCATGCGCTCACGTTTAGGAACTCGCTTGTGTCGCTCCACCAGTTTGTTAGCTGAGTGAACTTCTTCATCGCATTTGCTGCACAGTTCGGCGTCACAGGCCTTGCAAATCAGGGTAGCTGGAGACTTTTCACACAGCGCACAGGAGTGGGCCGCCGTGGTGTCGAGGGCGTTGTACGAGAACCGAACCAGGTATTGCGGCAGGATCTGCAGAGCGTCGGTCAAGATGTACTCATGACGGTAAGAGAGGTCGTGTGCGTTTGCCTCTGCGCTGCTATCCCTGTCGCTTTGTCGACTGACGTAGTAGCTGTGGTACCCTGGAGGCAGTGGCTTTGACTTGGCTTCGGCTTCGCTGCTCACAACCAGCGACCTTCCAACAGCTATCTTGCACAACACGAGCTGCTTTCTGCCTTTCTTGCTGGTGTGAGGGTCCAAGGAGATCGCGCCTGTTGTGAATTTCATGGCGCTGTGTTCTTCTGCGACTTGGGTGAAGCCATAACTGTGTAACTCACCCATGGCTGCGCTGAGATTGTCAACTTCGATCCACGAATCCAGCTCCAAGAGCCCATTAGCCCGGGCATCGTACTGCTCCACGAGTGCAGGGTTCTTCATATCCCACATCAGCACATCGTCGCGAACTCGAAAGCCCGGAAGTGAACACTGGAGCAGGTACTTGACCCGGATAAACTCCTTACTCAAGACGTTGAGTGGGCTCACCGTTGCAACGGCGCCAACGGCCGGGACTGTGTGTTGCTTAGTGGCCTCCTCCTCCTCTTCCTCGGCGCCGACATCGTGGCGCTGAGTTGGGGGTGCACGCTCTGAGCCATTCGTGGTATCGTGTTGCTGGCTGCCCTCGCGTTCACTGCGTTCTTCTTCATCCACTGCCGCTGACAACTGCTCGGCCAGTGTGGAGAGATCTCCACTGAAGTCTTCTCCCGGATTCTCATCCGAATGAACGCTGGGAGCGCCTGTGGATCCGTTCTCTACCTCACCACCTGGAACACGTTGCGACTCGTTTCTTTGACCTACGTCCTTCGTCGGCGCGTGGGGTGCGAGGAAAAGACGCAGTCGGGCAAGCGACGCTTTGGCGTCCGCTTCTTCGGGCTCGTCAGCCATCTCGTCGAGTCTTGAGGATCTGGAATAAGCTCCACACGCGACGTTAGAAACCCCGAACGCAAGATCACTAACCGCCAACTGCAGCTAAGAATACGATCGACTTTCAACGGCACGAGCGTATCCCAACCGCGCGCAACTGCAACAATTCATGAGAGACGAGAGATCGTGGGTCAATGCTTCGCTTGATGGACCTAAGCGAGCAGTTGGAACATCTACAAAACGGAAAGGAGAGCGAAATTTGCAAGTTCTAGCTGCATTACGCTCGCTCACGTCAGATAGATCGCTTGGATTTCCTCCGAAACACTGTCGCGAAGCACGTTTTCCTGCGCATTTAACACAGTCAGACCAGATGGACACGCCCTCAAGATCGAGAACCCGTACCCGCTCGAGCTTGCACTCGCCACCCACGGTCAAATTGAGCGAATACTCGTAGAAAAAGCCGTCTGTCGTGGCCACGTAAAGCTGCGCGACGGGGTTCGTCGGATCTTTCGGGCCGTGTACTGCGCACAGATTTGGCACTCCGCTTGTGCGTAAGCGTGCCTAGGTTGAGCCAATACCCCATCAGAATGAGCTGTTTGAAAAACCGCGAGTATGTCACGGGTGGCAGGGATACGCACGTAGGCAAAATCGCGTGTTCCTTCGGCGATTCCTTTCATCGAACTCGGTAGATACGCCGTCACTGCACCCGCCACGTCGTCCAGGTTCGCCCCACTTGAGCTGCGCGTCGTGCGTTGCACTAACGTGCCACTGCCTTGTTTCGGAAGCAACTGCGGACTGGGCGGCAGACCCGCACTCGAGCTCGCACCGCTGCCGCTCGTACCATTCGCGGCTGCTGACAAACTGGTGAGCGACGCTGTCGCCATCGACAGAGTTGACGCCAACGGAGTAAAGTGCCCGAAGCTGCCAGTCGCGGACGTCTCCGAGCCCGTAAGCGAGAAGAAGTGGATAGTTCCGGTGCTGCTCGATGCGCACAGAATGCTCGAGTTCTCGTTGAACGCCAAACAGTAGATGCGCGCAGCGTACGATCCTCGCCGGAATGACGCCTTCTTCTTGCCGCCAGGCACCCCGAACACACGAATCAACGTACCCTAATGATTCCAATCGCATTAGCATCTCGACATGCCAGTTTACCTGAACAGGCAAGACCCGTACCGCTTCGGAAGCAGTGGCTAGAAGAGTTCCTTGCGAATTGAACGCCATCGCCACGGGCGCCGTGCGATGGGCCTGGAACGCGTTGAGCACACTGAGGTTGTTGGCGTCGTAGAGCACGATCTCGCCTGGCGACGCGCCTGACGGAAATGCCAAGTGGCCGTTGTCGTGGGGTGACAGCACGCACAACGCCTTCGGGTTGGGCGACGTGTCGAGCGTCTCCAGGATCTTCATCGAGTTGATATCAAAGATGAAAATCTTGCGCTCCAACACGGCGATGAGCCGCTGGCGGTTCATGCGCACGGCGAGCACGGCCGTGACAAAGTTGAGGTCGCAGATCGCGGCGTTGGTCTTGGTGTTCCACATGCGCAATCTCCGGGGCGAAAACGCAGGCTACAGCAGTCGCAGTTAAGCAGAAAATCGAGGAAGGACAGCACCGAAAACCCGAGAAGCTTACCTGGTCACCGGCGCCGACGAGCGCTACTAGGCTCGTGCAGTAGAGCATTTCGGCGATGCCGATGCCGCCGATGTCCTCCTGGAACACCTTGCCGAATGGCTCGGCGTTGAACACAGCGAAGCCGCGCTTCGTGCCGACGCTGATGCACCTGCAATGGGCAAACGCTGTAGAGGTTAGCGCGTGCGATGTAGCAGCGTGTTTTGCAGCTTGAGAACGTACGAGGCCTCCTGGTTGAAGCTCAGGAAGAGCAGATCATTCTTGGCTTCGTCCTCCGTCTGCATCGTTGCGGGGATCGCGTAGCGCGCGTAGCGCGCGTAGATACCCACGGGGGGAACGGCGTCGCGATGGCCGTTTGGCTTCTTCTTCCCACCAGGTCAGAATCAGATGATGACAGCTTCGTCATCGAGGTTCTCTTGTAGAGGGAGATACTGAAATAGAAAGAGCATTAATTCCACCCCAGGGGTATTATTGCGAGTACTTTAGACCAATCAGAATTCTGACCGGTTGGACAACATGGCTACATACCCTCCCACTCAGCCACGTTCCTTCCTTCTCTGCGGTGGACAAGCCCAAGGAAAGTTCCGCACTCTATGCGCATGTATGACTAGACTGGCCACCAGTGTCTTGCGGTGCGAGATACGTGTATACGATCTCTTTGGAGGATTTTAAGAAATCAGGAATCCACTGCGATCGAAATGGGAAAAATCAGTGGGTAACAACACACCACACAACGAGAGATATCCTCTGCCGCTCCCAGGGATAGACAACAGGCCGAGTCTTTGGCATCCTACATACAGTGGAGTGGCAGTGGAGAGTACGGACTCCAGTTCCATAATTTGTGGAGCTGCGCTTTGGCATCTTGGAGCTGTGGAGGACGCGAGAGATCCTTCGTTGCATCTCTCTCCTACCCAACTTCGCTTAGTTTACCAGGCCACGTCGTGGTCTGTGATGGACGTCTCAGCGGCCCGAAGAGACACGACTTGTACAGTAGCATACATTCACCTAACGAAGACAATCGATGACAGCTTGATCTGCACTTCGCACGTCAGTGGACTGGCGTGTAGCTTCTGCTGCAATTCCACCAGGCCAGTGTTGCTGGATGTCTTCGGTTTACTGGATTCCCCGTTGAAGAGATGGCAAAGGAATCCTTTGCAAATGTCATCTTTTTTAAAAGGATGGCATTCGACATCAGATGAGGGTTCTATATTTTGGATGGCGTCGGCCCTTCTACATCACAAGCTGCTGTGACTGTTTGGCTGTCGTGTCACCTCAGTTGAGCAATCGTGGTACCAGTACCCAAATTGCCTGACGTCAGTGTGATGTCCTCCTGTGCGATTGTCATGAGATTGTCTGGGCCAGACTCTGGTGGACTGTACTGTGCCGTATTCGGCGGTTCCTCCATCGTCGGATGAAGTTTCATAGAGCGGAGAAAGGACTTGCCGTTGCCACGGAGTGTCTGGTCACCTGACTGGTGCCCACATCTCACTCCATGAATCTGGAAGACGCATCTGACGCTCGCCGCTGCGCACGTTCCCCAATTGACCTCACGGCCAATCCAACAAGATATCCTAAATCTTGTATCCAGGGGGAGTGGCGCTAGATATCGACATCCTGATAGATCGGTCGTCTCTGGTACGACAGGAGGCCAGCGGCGCACGATCTCTCCAGCAAGCTCTTGCTCCGACCCGCTCAGACTAAGAGCTCACTCTCGAGTTTGCCACGTCCTCTCCACAACTTTCCAAGGCCTCCAAGCACTTGACATCAACCATGGCTCTGTGGCGATTCGCGCAGCTCCTCGCGCTGGCGATCGCGGCCGTGCAGGCTCTCGACCTCAACAACTCGACACTCAGTGCTGGTAGTATCCGACGCCTCGCTGGCTCCGCGCCTGGCAACATCGCCGTCTGCTACACGCCCTTCCACAACGCCGATTACCCGCTATTTGGCGGCGCCGTCGACGTGAACAAGCTTCGCGCCGCCATTGAGAACGACTTCAGTCTCTTGAGTAAGCACGTGACGCATGTGCGCACGTACTACTCGATGCACTACGACATCGAAGTCACGCCCATTGCCGCCAAGTACGGACTCAAGCTGTACCTCGGTGTGTTCCTGACGACCGAGTCGTGGGGTGCCGTGGAGACCAACGCCGCTGTCAACGCCATCAAGAAGTACTCGGACACGGTCGAAGCTGTG
>JAADXN010000591.1:0-19507 GCA_023337875.1 Pythium apleroticum | reverse complement strand
TCGCGCATTTCATTTCTCGACCGCAATACACAGGTGGACAAAACGTAGGCGCTGCTCTGATTGTGTTCCTCGTTCCAGCACAGTGTTGCACACGTCTGAGAACGGATCAAACACCTGGAGGGAGGGAGTGTCAGCCAAGATCTTTGAAGCCTGTCGACGGCTGCGACCTCACCAGTTCATTTGATGGCTGCTTGATGGATTCCATGGATTCCATCCAACTCTCCTGACTGTTGAGATCTTCGCTACAGCAGCGCTGTTATCACTGTGTGCAAGAAGCTAAAGCCACTTCCCAATGTGCCGTAAAGCAAGCGAGCTTTGGCGGATGGCATCCAGCGCATTCCATCCCAACCCCACCGATTCCACACTCGGAACGCACTTCACTGTGGATGTGACCTGGAGTCCCTTCCAGACAACTCAGACAGAAGACGCAAGGCCCGTGTCCGCACGAAAGTCTGAGACCGGATAGGGCAACAGACTAGTGTACCCATGTCTTCCCACCCCCATCCGAATCAGAAAATATCTGAGCGGTGTATACCTCCAAATGACGAAATCCTACGTGTGGGATGAAAATCGGATATAGTATGTGGATGATCCGTGAGCGGAGGCATGAGAGGAACAATGCGTAAGGAGGAACATGTAGGCGATGAACACAATGTTAACGAGGAGGATCTATCTATTCCGCGCCCCCGCAGCGAAGCGGAGGGTGGCGCCTTAACGAAGTGCTCTAGCGCAGGCGACGGAGCTTTAGCGGAGGAGCGCGCGGGCGCGAGTCACCTTTAGTGTGACCCCACACTGCACTTCGCTGAAATCGTCTAAGTCCGTTTATCCGGATAGTATAGTAGTCTGTTGCAAAACAGACTGGCACAGACCAAGTCTGTGGCAAATGGACCGGCTTTCACACACATGGGTTCACCAGTCTGTTGCGCTATCCTCTGTCCGAAAGTCTTCGTGCCGATGAGACTCTCATGCAGACAGCTCCATTGTTTGCGCATTCGGTTGGTGAGGCGAACTGTGGACTGCATTTGTCGACGTGGATGGATGTGGCTTCCAATGGAAGCCAATTGATTCGTGACATCGGATTGTGCAACGATTCGTCGTGGCTTCATTCTCATGATCAAGGTTTCCAAGTGAGGAGAAACGCACAAAAAATCGACACACGAAAGACTTTCGATGTTGACTTGCTGTTTGCATGGACTTATCCTGGGGCTGTGGACAGCCTTGTTCATCGTGACAGTGCACTTTCCATCCACTGTCTTGCTGAACAGTCCAGCACTTGCAGTGTTTTGAACCAAGCCCGTGGGGCCTCGACGACCCCACTTGCATGTAAGAGCATGCGTTCTGGTGCTTTGGCGACACCAAGTCTTTCAGTGAGGAGGTCGCAGCTCTCCGTCAACAACACTGGCGTTTCGCGGGAGAATCGTCCTTGCGCTGAATGCCATCATGGTGAGAAGGAGACCGGAGGACGTCCTGTCCCGCGCTCGTCCGGCTCACAGATGCCGGAGTTTAGTGCCACTGTCCTGACCACTGGCCGTCGTAAATGCACGGGCTATGTGGAGGTAATCAGATCCAATCGCAGCAGATCCGCATCTCGTATCCAGATGATCTTTCGTCGGCGATTACTGTACCAGAGCTAGCTGCCCCTCCTGAGTCAGGAGTCCTGACCCTCAAGTTGAGGCTCAACAGCTTCACTGTCGTGAAGGCTTTGAGAGAAAACCGGCTTGCTGACCAGCGCCGTGCTCTACAAGAAAGAGCGCCTTCCACACCTCAAGGGGGGAGTCCTGAGAAGGGGGCAGGCCGGACGTCCATTTCGAAGCCTTTCGTGTGCGGCTCTCAGTCTTCTCATTCCGCGTTTTGCTCTCTTCGGCTCAAGCTCCAAGCATCTCCCAAGCAAGATCGTCATGGTTGCCCGCATTTCGTCCATCGTTGCCTTCGCGGCCGTTGCCGCTGGCTCGCTCGGCCAGACCGACGCCCTCCCACGCGTCCACAGCGGCGTCCACCGTGCCCTTCGCCAGCAGGGCACTGTGAACCTCGTTGCTACGTTCAAGGACGCGGTCGCGAACCCAATCGAGTCCGTGCACGAGGCTGACTACGCCGACCGTGCGTCCAAGATCTCGGCGCTGGTGTCGGTCCTTGAGGCTAACACCGCCGTTGCCCAGAGCGAGGTCGCGGCCTTGCTCTCCAAGGAGGCTGCCTCGACCGAGTCTCTGTTCTCGTCCAGCCAGTCGCTGTGGATCTCCAACACGATGATCTTCAAGGACGCGAGCTTCGCCCTTGTGGAGAAGCTGGCCGCGCTCCCGTCGATCGTGGAGCTCCGCGAGGAGAAGATCTTCAGCCTGCCAGAGATCAAGGTCGTCAACACCACGGCCACCATCCAGGCGACCACCGAGTGGGGTATCAGCCGTGTCAAGGCTACGGATGTCTGGGCTTCGGGCAACACTGGTCAGGGCATCATCGTCGGCCACATCGACTCGGGTGTGCTCGGCACCCACGAGACCATCAAGGCCAACCAGCGCAGCACGTACGGCTGGTTCGACCCTGAGAAGAAGGCCGCCACCCCTTACGACAGCAACGGCCACGGCACGCACACGATCTCCACGATCGCGGGCTCGAACGGCGTCGGTGTCGCTCCAGGCGCGACCTGGATCTCGTGCAAGGGCTGCCGCGGTCGCGACTGCCCGGAGTCGGACCTCCTCACGTGTGGCCAGTGGATGACGTGCCCAACGGACACCGCTGGCAACAACAAGGACTGCTCCAAGGCGCCACACCTCGTGAGCAACAGTCTGGGTGGCCCAGGTAACGACCCATCGTACAAGTCGGTCGTCGACGCGTGGATCGCCGCCGGCATCATCCCGATCTTTGCCAATGGTAACGACGGACCAACGTGCAGCACCGCCGGTTCGCCTGCCGAGTACCCGAACGTGATTGCCGTCGGTGCGACGGACATCAACAACGCCCTCGCTGACTTCAGCAGCCGTGGCCCTACGATCACGAGCCAGAAGCTCATCAAGCCGGATATCTCGGCCCCTGGTGACGAGATCCGCGCTGCCTGGAACACTGGCAACACGGCCTACAACACCATCTCCGGCACGTCGATGGCCACTCCTCACGTGTCGGGTGTCGTCGCCCTTCTGCTTAAGGCCAAGCCAGGCCTCAAGTTCGAGGAGGTCCGCTCGCTGCTGACCTCGACGACCAACCAGGCGCTGCCTGCCGTCAGTGGCACGTGCGGTGGCACCGGCAACTCGGTGTACCCAAACAACCAGTACGGTTACGGTCTCATCAACGCCCTGGCCGCCATCCAGAAGAGCGGCGGCTCGACGCCAACGGCTGCTCCAACGGCCGCTCCAACGCCAGCGCCAACCACGCGTGCGCCAACGGCTGCCCCGACTGCCGCTCCGACGGTCGCCCCAACGCCAGCCCCTACCACCCGTACCCCGGCCCCTACCACCCGTACCCCAGCTCCTACGACGCGTACCCCTGCTCCTACCACGCGTACCCCTGCTCCTACCACGCGTACCCCAGCGCCAACGCCGTCGCTGAGCTGCGATGAGCGCGACACGCGCGCGCTGTGCCTGGCCAAGGCCTCGTGCACGTGGAGCTCGTTCTTCCAGTTCTGCTACTAAGCCCCAGCCGAGCAGCGAACCCACATCTTGCGTCAGGAACCAGTGAAACCAAACTTGAATGTCACCAACTCTTTTTCTTTAGAAAAGCCACAGAAATCAGTGTTCGTCAAACCCTAGACTAGGTGGCCCCATCTGATTGGCGGAAGATAGTCCGAGGAAGCTACACCGGCTTCGGATTGGTGGAAATTGTAAAAAATGGTGTATCTTGTGAGATACGTCGTGCTGAAAACGATTTTCGAACTTTCTGTTAGAACGCTTGCGGCAAACGACAGAACGATCCATGCGAGTCCGACACCGACGACGTCACTTCCCCTCTCGCACCTCCAGCCTCAAGAGCCTCAACAACCGACCATGGCGTCGCCTCCATCTCCGGCTTCGTTATCTTCGTCGCAATGCACGCCAGCGGCGTCCGCGGCTGCGCTCGTGCTCGTGGAGCGGGCGTTGTTCGCGCACATCACATCGTTTCTGCAGGGCGCGCCGCTGGTCGTGGCGCCTCTGCTGCGACGCTATCGAGCCGAAGGCCGCGTGACCTTCGACCGCGAGCAGCGCACGTTCTCCAACCTGCAGCAGAGGAACTGCCCGGTGGTGGAAGAGTGGGCGCACCTCACCATGGGCGAGGCCATCGCCTACTACGACGACTTTGACACCCTCCGAATCGTGTGGCGCATCACAGGTAACACCCCCGCGACAGCATACGACAAGGTGCAGCTCAGTAACCGTCTCCATGAAGCTGCGTGCGCGTACGGGCGGCTGGAGATGGTGCAGTGGCTCTACCACACGCAGACCGATGTACCCACGGAGATGATGCGCACGTCGCTGGATATTCGAGCAGCTACGATCGGCGGCCAGCTTCATGTGCTGCTGTGGCTCGAGTCCCAGTACCCGGAGCACGTGCACGGTCTCCTACCCGAGATGAACTGCACTCAGGCAGTGCGGGACGGTCATCTTGAGGTGCTACGATGGCTCTTTGAGCGCCAGACTGGGATGTTTCCACCCAACACACTTACAGTGGCGGTAGAGAGCGGGCGGCTGCCCGTTGTACAGCTCTGCTTCCAGTATTTACCACGCACTGCATTCCACGTATTGCCTCTGGTGTCCACGGCGGCGTTGCGAGATCGTCTGGAAGTGCTCAAGTGGCTCGTGATGGAGCAGAAGCTGCGGTACCCGGTTGGCCTCATCAACCGCACCCTGGAAATGGAACTTGTCGAAGTCGCCGAGTTCCTGATGCGGTATCGCGAACGCCAGGTGCCAGCAATCGCAGGGCCGCTCAACCCATTGATTCTGAAAGAACTCATCAAAGGCAGCAAGCTTCGGGCTCTAGAGCATTTAATATCTGTGCGGGTGCGCGAGCGACTCCTGCCGACTGTGAGGACGTGTGCCCACGTGGAGCACACGCTGGAGGCTGTGAAGCTGCTACTACCGGTGAGTCCACTTGGTCACGCCGTTGTGGCCGTCGTGGAGCTCACTGTCCAGGAGAAGGCGAGCGATTCGATCGACTACATCATCCAACAAGCTGCGTCGACGATGCCTCCAGGTGTGGTGGATTTTGTGAGACGCTACCGCACCAACTCGCTCGGACCTCTTGCAACGATGGTCAACAAGGAAGGAAGGCAAGAGGACCAAGGTGACGTGGTCACGTATGATCTGATGCAGCAGATCGCCATGGCAAGCCAGGAAGACATGAGCGACAGCGCACTGCTCACCGCCGCCGTGAACCACGAGCTGCTGAAGGAGATTCTGTACTTTGACGCTGAGCACCACACGCCCGACAGGCAGCTCACGGAGCGTGTGCTGGACGCATGTCGCGAGATCGCCGTCGGCTGGGTTGAGAAAGCCTAGCCAGGCAGGCAGTCTTCGAGTAACAGAAGAAGATCGTCGCAAGCTTTTGAGGTTGGAGGAAGATACCTTCAAGAACCCCACAGGGCAACGCTGCCACGTTCAGCAGATCTGGCTGGAAACGCTCGGTTGAACACCTACACAACTGTAGACAGGCCAGCTGCGGGACGTGGGCTCTTATCTCGACCGACACACGCGGCAGTGATGGTGCCTGCTGAACTTCACCAGTCTTCAGCGTGAAGACGTTTTCGTTCTTTACGTTTCTTTATTTGCAATGAAAGGAAGCTCGACTCCAAAATTTAGGATACAATCCTCGCTGCAGTGACTACGCTACCCATGGTGCCACTGTTTGCGCCAGGAGATAATTCCATGGCTTCATCCGACGCCACCAAACGTCAAAACCTTCTTTTCATCCAATCAAAGGTGTCTTAGCACCTTTATCAGCCAATGAAACGCCTTAATCGACGCTGATTCGTGTGTGTTTAGTGTGGGCGGAGCGGATGATGCATCCGCCGACGCTCCTGGTCGAAGAGCTCACTGCCGCCTTCCATTCGCCATTCCATCTTCGCGCTGCGACTGACGAACGCCGCTGCCCACTCTCCTCCCTCCCTCCACACAAAGCTCACAATGGTGCAAGTGACTGTGCTGGACTACGGCGCCGGCAACGTGCGCAGCGTCAAGAACGCGATCCGCGCGGCCGGCCACACGTTCAAGGACGTGGAGAACGCCGACGACATCCGGAACGCCGAGGTGCTGATCTTCCCGGGCGTGGGCCACTTCCGCAAGGCCATGGAGTTCCTGAACGAGACCGAGTACACGCCCGTGCTGCGCGAGTACCTGCAGCAGAACCGTCCGTTCTTGGGCATTTGTCTGGGCATGCAGACGCTGTTTGAAGGCAGCGAAGAGTGCCCGGAGCTCGCCGGTCTCGGTGTGATTCCCGGCCACGTGACCGAGTTCCCGACCGATAAGGTCGCCGTGCCGCACATCGGCTGGAACGGCATCACGGTGTGGAAGAAGTCGGCGCTGTTCTCGCACTTGGCCCACGCCGAAGAGTTCGACGCCACGAAAGTGTATTTCGTGCACTCGTTCCGCGCCTCGCGCACGCCGGAGAACCAAGACTGGGTGCTCACGACCACCAACTACGGCGACGTCGAGTTCGTGAGCTCGGTGCAGAAGGGCAACGTCATGGCCACGCAATTCCACCCGGAGAAGAGCGGCACGATCGGCATCTCGGTGATCAAGGGCTTCCTCGAGAACCTCTCGTACATGACGGACCACGACGACGAGATCGAGGAGGCCGCCAAGCAGCCGCCGACGCTGCTGTCCAAGCGCGTGATTGCGTAAGTGGATCTGCCGCTCTTCATATCCGTGTGCTGAGGCTAACTATGATTTGTGTTTCGTCTGTGTAGCTGCCTGGACGTGCGCTCGAACGACGCCGGCGACCTCGTGGTGACCAAGGGCGACCAGTACGACGTGCGCGAGAGCGACGAGGCGGGCGAGGTGCGCAACATGGGCAAGCCTGTGGATCTGTGCACGCGCTACTACCAGGAGGGCGCCGATGAGGTCGCGTTCCTCAACATCACGAGCTTCCGCGAGCAGCCCATTGGCGACATGCCCATGCTGCAGGTGCTGGAGGCCAGCTCCGAGAAGGTCTTCGTGCCGCTGACGGTTGGCGGCGGCATCCGCGAGTACATCGACGACCAGCAGCGCAAGTACTCGGCGCTGGACGTGGCGTCGCGCTACTTCCGCGCCGGTGCCGACAAGGTCTCGATCGGCAGTGATGCCGTGTACGCGGCCGAGGCGTACTACGCTGCCGGCAGCAAGGGCCTCGGTGACAGCGCCATCGAGCAGATCTCGAACGTGTACGGAAAGCAGGCCGTGGTGATCTCGCTGGACCCGCGCCGCCAGTACGTCGCGTCGCTCGACGACGAAGCCGCCAAGAAGTACTCGGTGATCAAGCTCGACAAGCCTGGACCGAACGGCGAGGCGTACTGCTGGTACCAGGTGACTGTGAAGGGCGGTCGCGAGACCCGTGACCTGGACGCCGTGCAGGTCGCCAAGGCCTGTGAGGCGCTGGGCGCCGGTGAGATCCTGCTCAACTGTGTGGACATGGACGGCCAGAAGGACGGCTACGACCTGAACCTGGTGTCGCTCGTGAAGAAGGCCGTGACGATCCCTGTGATCGCGTCCAGCGGTGCCGGCAAGCCGCAGCACTTCACGGAGGTCTTCGAGAAGACCAACTGCGATGCTGCGCTCGCGGCCGGCATCTTCCACCGAAAAGAAGTGTCCATTGAGGAGGTCAAGAACCAGCTCAAGGCCGACAAGATCTCAGTGCGACTATAGAGGATGACATGGTGACTGCATTCCCATTGTGACGCTCCGACTTCAGAATGGCAATGATGGCAGTCAGAAAATACAAACACAACGGTCCACGCTAGACCGTCTCTTGCGGTTGGGCTGATGGGAATACAAAGAGCTCGTCCGCGTCTGCCTCAGGCTGTGCGGAATCTACGGAGGAACCGTCTTCCGGGTTTGAAGGCATCAGCGACTCAATCATTGCACTGCCGCCCAAGGTGCCGATCGTGTACAGCAAGCTCTTCTTCGGCCGTGGCCCTGCCTCAGACTGCGGTCGTTGAGATGGAATATCGTGCATTGGCAGCACAGATTCTTCTCTGGGGTCCGCACTCCTAGTGATGCTGCGGGGGCTGGCAGCAGCGGCTGTGCTAGCTGCGCGAGCGCGAAGCCGAGTCGCTGGCGAGCCTCCGAGACGTCCGTGGGACGTGTGTGGCCTCGTCGTTGGCGTGGCTCCACTTGTCTCGCTGCGGTTGTTGCTGTTGTTGGACCTACCATCTTCTATCCGTGCGTTGAGTGTACTGATCTGCTGCTGTCGGTGCTTTCGACTCGCTGCTGCAGCCGACGACGCTGGTCGTGACGGAGGCAGAGCCGCTGACAGTGACGCCCTCGACGCGGCGGATGTCGGGTGGGAAAGCGTGCCGGGGTCTTTCTCCAGCAGCCCCTTGTAGTCGATGAGAATGTCGCGGGACTCGTCTTGGCTGCGCCGGATCTCGGCCAGAATCGCGACGTTTTCCTCCCGCAGGTTGCGCGCCACTGTCATGAGCGGGCCTTTGACGGCCGCTAGATCGTCTCTCACCGCGCTCACTATCGCCTCGGCCCGTCGCAGGCGAGCCTCCATCACTTGCTGTTGGTCCATTGTCTGCATCATCTTATCGGAGACCTTGCCGAGTTGCTGAGACGTCTGGCTTCGGAATTTCTGCTGCAGCTCGTGGGCCTCGTGCAGTGCCTTTTCCATGTTGTCCGCCATGGCATTGAGCTTGGAGTCGACGCCTTTCAACAATGTGTTCTGTGTGAAATGCTGGATCTGCAGGAGCGTTTGTGTGGTCTGCTGACTGGTGCGGGTGAGATCGTCGACTTCCGTTCGCATGTTGCTGACGTCCTGGTGCTGCTTCGTGGCTTCACTTTGGATTTTCGCCTTGAAATCACTCACTTTTGCCATCAATTCATCGAACCCTTGGCTCACGCGCTTGCTCTCGGTCTCAATAGCGTGCGTTTTCTCTTTTGATTGCTCGAACGAACTGAAAAGTTGGGCGATGGAGTTGCGTGACGCGTTGTGTTTCCTCGTCAAGTCCAACAGACTGACGTTCAGGTCCGCGACCTTTTGCTGCCGCTGCCGGTCCGAGTGGACGTACTCTTGCAGGCTTTCAAGCTGCTCGTTCATTCGTGCGATTCGAGCGGCCGCCGTTTCGATAGCCGCCTTCTGGCCGTTGGCCTCAGGGTTGAAAATGCGGTCGAAGTCTTCAATCGAGAGCTTGTCGTTGACTTTGCTCTCCATTTGGTGGGCAAACTGCGCGAACAAATCACGCACGTTCTGCTCCAGCGCCGCGCGGAACTTCTTGAGGTCCCACGTGCTGGATTCGTACACGGAGATGTCCAGCTTCTTGCTCTGGAGCGTCTGTAGCATGTCCATGTCAGCCTTCTTGTCGAGCTGGTCCAGAACCTCGACGCGGAGCCGGTCGATCGACGAGGCCACGCTGGACTGGGAGATCTTGGTGCACAGCGCTGCGTCTAGCTGCGCCTGGGTGACGAACGAACCGACGTAGTCCTTCAGGCGCTGGTGCTCGTCGTGGGTCTGGCGCTCGGCCTGCTGCAAGTGGTGGACCTGGCTCTTGAGCCGCTCCACCTCCGTCCACAGATACCGCACATCGGCGATCGGCAGCGCCGCGGTCGCCATGCTAACCACTCACCAGTACGCGCTGTGAACTCAATTAGCAGATGCCACGCCAGCGTGCGTGCGTGTGCGTAGCGTGGCGTCGGCCGGGAGCGAAGGACGGAGGCGGGCTATCTATGGTCGGCGGTGTCAAGAGTGTGTAGCCATGTCGGCATGAATTAGGCTAGGCTAGCCTAAATGAAATGGCTGGTGTCACTCTTTCGAAGGAATTGTCGGTTTTCACCTCATTTTGAAGGTTTATTTGTGCTCTCCGCAGCTTTCGAGCAGAGGGATGCGCGGAAAACCGGAACGTCAGGAGGAAGAGGGCGAGAAGCGACGAGCGTCTCGGTTTCTCGGTCTGCGCGCGTGCCGCCCGCCACCCCCACGCCGCGTTTGCCGCTGCGCCCGACGCGCACGCGTACCACAGAGCTCTCTCGCTGTCTCGTGCGCGAGGCTCTCGCGTTCTAGGGCGCCCTCTGAGTGAAATTAGCCCCCGCAACGGCCACGGCCTCGCGTCAGCACCATGGACTATGACCTCGTGCGTTTTTCTGCATTCTTGTTGGTTTTTGATGAAGCGGATCGATCTGACGCGTTGCGAACTGTCGCTGTGGGGATATGCAGGCGGACAATGAGCTCCACGACGACGAGCTGCTGCCCGGAGGCGGCAACGGCCCGACCTTTGAAGACCTGGCGATCGACGACTCGCTCAGTGATCTGGACCGCGTGGCCAAGTACAGTTGCAGCAGCATCGCCCTGCAGCGCGTGATCCACGTCAAGATGCTGAGCGACACGGCGCGCAGCGTGGGCTTCCAGCAGGCCTGCGACGTGCTGATCCCGCTGCTCGAGCCGCTCGTGTGCGACGTCGAGTACGTCGTGCGGCAACACGTCGCGCTGCAGTTCCCGCCGCTGTGCAAGTTCCTGGTGAGCGAGAGCGACGGCGACGACGGCTACCGCGTACTGCTGGACAAGATGATCCCGCTCGTGTCCAAGTTGGTATCGGACAAGCAGCACGAAGTGCGCAGCGCCGCGAATGACAGCCTCGTGGAGCTGGCGGCGCTCGTCAAGCCCGAAGACCAGGGCCAGTACATCCTCACGATTGTGCTGCCGCTCGCGCACGACGACGACAACGAGCAGTTCCGCATCTCGGCCATCTCGCTGTACCACGGACTCGCCGAGCACCTCGGCCCTGAACTGTGCCAGCAGTTCTGCGTGCCAGAGCTCATCTCGCTGTCGGAAGACCCCGTGTTCCGTGTGCGCAAGTCGACTGTGCAGAGCTTTGCGAGCGTCTGCAAGACGGCCGGTCAGGAAGTGAGTCGCGAGCGGCTGCTGCCGTCGTTCCAGAAGCTCTCCCATGACGATATCTGGGCCGTGCGAAAGGCGTGTGTCGAGTCACTTGTGAGCATATCCGAGTCGCTGGCGCCTCAGGACCGCGGTGAGCTGCTGATCCCGTTGTACGAGAGCTACCTGAGCGACAGTTCACGCTGGGTTCGACTCGCAGCGTACCAGAGCCTGGGACCGTTCCTCGCGTCGTTGGAGCGGAAAGATGTAACGGATGAGCTGCTGCAGCACTTCTTGGGGATGGCGACGAGCGCCGCTTCCGCCCAGCTCGGGGGCAGCGGCGAGTACGACATGCGGTTCCACTGCGCGTTCAATTTGCCAGCGATCGCCAGCATTCTAGGCCCAACCGAGTGGTTCAAGATCTCGCCAACGTTCGAGGCGTTGAGCCAGGACTCGTTCTGGAAAGTCCGCCGCACGTTTGCGTACTCGCTGCACGAACTGGCGCGTCTTCTAGGGTCGGATATCACGGAGTTGCAGCTCGCGACGGCGTTCGACACGTACCTGCGAGATATTCCGGACGTCAAGTACGGTGCCATGGTGCACTTCGCCGACTTCCTGCAGCACGTTTCGCCCACCTTCCGAGAGAGCTACCTGCCTGTGCTCACAGAGCTGCTGAATTCGCTGCTGGCTGACCAGACCAAGTGGCGAACGCGTGAGATCCTGAGCCTCCAGTTGCCGCAGTTATGCACGTTGTTTTCCGAGGAAGCCACGTATTCAGTCATTTACCCGCTGGCGGTCAAGCTCATCACCGACAACGTCGCTGTCGTTCGCCATCGAAGCGCCCATGCGTGTCCGCTGCTAATCGCGCGTATCTCCTCCAAACCCGAGTGGCTAGAGGATGTGCTGGCGAAGCTCAAGGGCTTGGCCACCTCGACCATCTTCACCGAGCGCCAGGTCTTCGCGTTTGTCTGCCAGGAACTGCTCTCGCCCGCCAGTTTGTCCACGGCAGAAGGCGAGGCGGCGGCGCCTGCGGACGCGGCTGCGACCGTCCAGTCGCTGTTTGAGACGCGGTTGGCTCCGGAGTTCTTTGCTTTAGCCAACGACAAGGTCTCGAACGTTCGGGTCGTGTTTGCTCAAGTGCTGTTATCCCATCGAGGTGCGTCCAGTCTGAAGAGTCCACCTACAGTAGCGTGTCTATGACGGTGAGACTGACGTTTTGATTTCTTTATTCCACAGAGAAACTGTTGTCGCTTGCGAGCTGCCCCGAGGAGTTGAAGGATCTGTTCGCAGAGACGGCGGAAGCAATTGAGACGCCAGAAGATCTGATGCGGAAACTGAAAGAGCTGGTCGCTCAGCGTGTCCCAGTCGTGACTGCGGAGGAGGAAGTCGCCGAAGTCGCCGAGGAAATCACAGCCACGAAGCCGACGGAAGTCGTGCCGGACGTGGACTCGACTGCCCAGTGCATAGAGGACGTCGACGATCTAGAAGCAGGAGCTGCGGTGGACGTGGCGTCAATCGAACTCAACGTGGAGCCGTCGGAAGCGCCCGCCGAGCCTGTCGCGGAGAAGCCCGACGCCCCAGCGGAGACCGTGGCAAGCTGAAGGACTGGCGACGAGTGGAATAGTAGGAAAGGCCTCCCTCACGGACACGACCAGACTCGGCCAGACTCCAGCAGCGTGTTCGATTTTTGTAGGATAGGTGTATAGACAATGATCAAGTATTCGGGGATGACGCTGGCCAACCTCGTGGAGCGAGGAGCTCCATTCAACCTTGGGTGACAGCTTCAGATCCTAAAACGCTGATATGTCTGGGGTAAATATACAGCTAAACCTCGTTTACGGTACTTCGAACATTATGGCCGGAGATGGCTATGGAAGAAGCCGCGAGAAGATGACGTCGGACACGGAGGATAATCGGGCATAGAATATATTACGCTTCACTCCTCTAGAGCCCGCTGTAAGCGAAGCGGAGCAGCCGCGCTGTGTGCGGTCCGCCGTGTGGAACGCAACGGAGACGGCACACGCGCCGCTGGTCTGGCTTCACCAATAGTCGCTGACGCAGTCGCTGGTGCCGCTGACGATCGGAGCACGAGACGGAAGGGAAAGGAGAGGACTGCTCTGTGCGGACAGCGCTCTGGATGATAATTAAGACGAACAGACTGGGGGCAGGAGCTTCGAAGAGGCGGGGATGAAGAGCGCCGTCGGAACTGCGGAGGCCCACGACAACGAGTTACTTCTTGGCTGCTGCGCTGGCCGCCGCACTGCCGTTGTCGCCCGTCGTCGCCGGCTCGCAGAACGTCACGGGCACAAACGTGCCTTCGAAGATGTCGTTGCAGATCTCCTCGACGGCGCGGATGCCCTTAGCCGCCGTCTCGGCGCCGCGGCTGACGGAGAAGCTCTCGAGCTTCTTGGACAGCATGGGCACAAACGCCGTGACCTTGGCTTCGGCGTTGTACATCGTGAGCTGGTCGTTCTCCGGGTGCACCGAGTACACGCACGTCTCCTCGACCGTCGCGACGGACCGGAACGACAGGTTGGTGCTCTTGAGCACGAGCGTCTTCTGCTTCGGGTCGCACACCGTCTCCTCGTACACGTACGACGACGCGCCGATCGTGGACTTGACCCACGACGGCAGGTTGTTCTGCGTGCACTTGGCGAGCCGCACCGACACGAGGCGGCCCTGCTCGTCGATGCGGCGGTCCAGCACGTCCATGCGCTCGACGTGCGTGAGCGTCGGGTTCGGGTACTTGTTCCAGAACGCGCGCGTCACGACGTCCCATGCGAACGGATACACGTGCTGCGTCTCGTTGGTGAGCACCATGGTGTCGTTGGCGTTGGGGGTGTTGGCGTTGGAGGTGGTTTGTTGGGAACTGGAAGTTGGGCGTTGGTTGGTGGTATTGTTCGTTTGTTTGCGTTGGGCGGGTGATCCGACGGATGCGCTCGTGAGGTGAATCCGTTGGTTTGTTCCTTTGTTGGTGTTTTTTTTCGCTTTGGGGCTTGTTGGTGGCTGATTCTGACGGGTGGGAGAGCGGCAGGTTCGGTCCGGTCCGCACGTGAGGGGTCCCTCGTCCCGAATTTCGAGAACCGTCTCGAAGCCAACCGCAAGCATAAGAACTAGAGGAGACAGTTGTTCGGGACGTGACAGCTCTGTAACAAGGGACACGTCCCTCGTTCTGTTTCAAACTCTGAGATCACAGAGTATTGTGTCCGACGGTACGCTCAGGTCTCTGGATCAAAGGTCGGACGCCCAAGGGGGTACAAACTTTTAGCTGCGACCATCGAGACATGGCTACACTTTCAATGATTCCGACGTGGCTGAAGGACACATGGGGAACGTCTACTGTACTACTGCGTGTCTTGATGCTGTGGCTACTGCGACGGCCTTGGGTGAGAACTGGTGCTTTCTCGTGGAGCAAATAACTTAGAAAAACATCGTTTGTCTACTGTACTGTACCTACACGGGCGAAGGTGGCTGCGACGGTCGCTATGCGGCCACGCCCGTGGGCGACGCGCGCTCGCGGTCGGCTCTCTTGCGCTGGATGAAAATGTCCACGAGCTTCTTCTTGGTCGCGTCCACGTGCTGCTCCAGGTACTTGGAGAGCAGCGTGTCTTCGTTCGTTGCGAAGTGGTACGCGACGAGGCAGTCGACCGTGCGCTTGCGGACATCCGAGCTCGCGTGCTGGAGCTTCGCCACGAGCGACGCCAACAGCCGCGCGTTCCACTCGGCAGACCGCAGCATGATCAAGGGCTTAACCTCACTGCCCTGCTCCGCCACGCCCTCCAGCACTGTGCGCACGAGATGCAGAACGACCTGAAGCCCCGGTGGGTCGCGGCTCTCCACGAGCGGCACGAGGAGATCCAACACACGGTCACTCTTCGTCGACCCGCGAACGACCTCCGTCAGCGTCAGCTCGGCCAGATGGGCAGCCAGGTCGACTCGTCCGTTCACGCTGTCAAGCAGACCGATGAGAATTGGGTGGAAGAACTCTTCTCCGCGACGAGGCTGAGCGCGCAACACACGCTGGAGCACTCGGATCGCGTTCACGTCGCGTTCAGAGGCACCCTCCAGTAGCACGGACAGCACGCGCGGGAAGAACTTCTCCCAGAAACTTTCCGAACCGCTCTTGATGAATGGACTCATCTGAAACAGTTCATACAACCAGGTGAGACATCGAGAATCTGAGTGAATAACCTGCAAAGAAGCGGAACGTACCTTTTGGTATGCAACGAGCTTGTCTGCTTCGTTGACGTTGTTAGAACCGACGGTCGAGAGCAGGTCTTCGAACTGCGTCTCAGAGCTTGGCGCGTGTGTCGATGAAAGCATCGAGGCGAATTCGGACAGCGAGCTGAGCTTCCCATAGTCAAGAACACGGGTAGTGCCTTCATCGTCCGCCACCGTAGCTGGGCCAAGTGCCTCGTTCTCCTTTCGGCTCGAGACTTGTGGACTGGCAGCAAACTTTGATGGCGAGAGCGCCAGCCGCTTGCGTCCCACGGTGGACTTGTCAGGAAGCTCGGCTGGAGGTGGTGGAGGGCGCTGATTATTCTGGGCAGGGGCAGCAACCTGTGAGGCGGACAAGTTGGAGGCCGTTTGCTGGCCTTGCGACAAGCTCAACACGATTCCACGGGCACGAAGCACACGAGTCAGCGTACTTCTCTTCGACGGTGCGAGAAGAGGCAGAGCACTTTCGACTTCGTTCGGGTACAACGAACACGCAACTTGAAGCACGTCACTGCAGGCGGTAGACACCGAAACAGGAGCGTCGCTTTCCAGGAGCTGAGCAAGCTTCGTAAGCAGGCCCCGCATGTGCGCGTTGTTGGGACTTTGCTGAATATAGTCGCTGGAGCCGGGAAGGAGATCCTTGACGTAGTGGCACACTGCAGATTTCATCTTCATGTTGGTACCGTCGGTGAGCTGCTGGATTACGTAGCCGACTAGGAGGCCGGCATCGTAATTGGCGACAAGAAACTCGAGAATTTCGCGAGCAACCACTCGAGTGGATTCCTTCGAGTCCACGAGCTTCTGGAACAATCTTGGCAAGATGGTCTTCAAGAATGGAGCGACTTGAGGCTGCTGCACGACACGCAGGCAAGACTGTAGAGCTTTCAGCGCAGCCTGGGCGACACGATAGTGGGCGTCAGCGAGATGGCGGATGAGGGCGAGCAGCACCCGCTCGTCCATCTTCTTCTCTTTCGCGGTTGACGACGCCAGTGCAGTCGCATCAGTCGATTTCTCGAGTGTACGATCGATAAGCTCGACAGCTTCCAAGCGAACAGACCACAGTCCGTTCTCGATGCGGGCAAGAGCATCATCGAAGCCTTCCTCGGGTTGGGAGAAGATGGGTGCGGGAACCGATCGCGAAGATTTCGTTGATGGCACGGGTTGATCTCGGTGGTTCGACGCTCCTGAGGCCTTCGTGGGAAGGGCTTCGTCGACACTAGGTGATTGCCGTGACGCTGAGCTGGTACCTTCCGCACTACCAGTTGGTGATTGGGCTTCCGGTGTGAGAGCGCGTCGCTTTGGTCCATTCTGGCGATCCTTGTGGGGCACGGGACCTCCCCCCGAAGACTGGGAAGACTCCGTGTTTGTCGCCTGCAGGTTTTCGGTTGCGATCTGAACTCGCTGAGCTCGAGGCACTGTAGGCAAGTTTTGGTTCCCACCACCTGCATCAGGTCGATCCACTGTCTTCAGCACTCGAAGGGGCCCGGCAATTGACTTCGACGAGGACTGCAATCCCTGTTCATCGTCATTCTTCCCGCTCCGTGAGGTCATTCCCACTCGCATTGCGCCTCCTTGACCCATGACACGTGACGGGAATGACCTCGCTTGATCAGGATTTTCGCCAGGTTGCGAGGAACCTCCGAGCACACGACGAGGTCCAACAGCTCCATTTGAGGAGTTGAATGCTGATAGTGGGGCTGGAACTTTCGCGGCAGAATTGAACGAAGGCAGAAACACCGAGGTAGCTTCGTTCGTAGATGGCAAGCTCCCGTCCGCCGTTGATTCCACGAGTGAGCGACTGGAAGAGCTATCTCTTCGCAGCGAGAAGCGGCCGGAGCTTGAGAATGCAGTTGAGGACGGTGCCGATGGTTCCTGGTCGTCGATAGGACGCTTCTCTCGTGCTGCAGTATCATCGCGGAGGTTCTT
Source organism: Pythium apleroticum (assembly GCA_023337875.1). Classification (NCBI taxonomy): domain Eukaryota; phylum Oomycota; class Peronosporomycetes; order Pythiales; family Pythiaceae; genus Pythium; species Pythium apleroticum. The sequence continues at coordinate 2,404 of JAADXN010000591.1, read as the reverse complement.
CTGGGTGGATGGATCCATTTTCTCAAACAGACCATCGACCTCCGGTGCGAACAGTCTGTGCAGCGCCCAGAAACACTTTCTTGCCTGCGCACGAACCTCTGCGAGCGCATCATGAAGAAGAGGCGGGAGAATCTGAAGAAAAAGGTCGAGGTGCCTGGAGAACAACACACCGAAGGTCAGCGATCAGGGTGCATGCCCAGAAGTGTGAACCCAGCGTCGGATCAGCACTTACTTGCTCAGGAATACCACGTTCCACCGCTCTAGCGTCAGGGTCAAGTAGCTTACGCAGTTCAGTCGGAGAACCTGATTTCTCGTCTTGGCACCCTCAATAAACCTGTTCGACAAGGACATTCACGAAATCAGTGATCCGTGCAGGAGTATCCAGCACCTTTGGTACGCACTTGTTGATGAGGCGCGTGTATCCGTTCTTCGTGCTCTCGATGATGCCTCGGATCGACGTGTCGGAAGCGGTCGAGATGACGAGAATAGTCACGTACGTGGCCTTCATCAGGTTGCCCATGAAGTACTCAGCGTTCGGATTGAAGTCGTCTTTGAGAACTTTCGCAAGCGTTTGCAGCGTCTGGCAGGCTTCGCGAGCGACCGACGATCTCAGATCCACGACTTGCTCGTTCAGCACCTCCCGCATCAGTCGAATTCCTTGAGCCAACGCGACCAGCGAGCCGCTGTGGTTACACTTGTGCGTCAGTCGTTGCAGGTTCTTGAGTGACTCCACGCGCACAGACCAGTCATTATCCAGCCGCAGACCGTCGGCAATCTTCGCCATTTCGCGTTGGACATCCCGGTCCGAGATTCCACTTGGCGCAGGTCGAGACAGCGCGAGATCGGACGCGGACGAGGCGTCATTGACGGACGCCGACTGGCTCTTGTTGCTGCCTGTTGAGGTTTGCGATGGAGATTTCTCGAGTGAAGGGGTTGGTTTGCTCAGCGCCTCCACCGTCGAGTTGAGGTTGTTGAAGTCGTACTCCTTGTTCTTGATCGCGGTCAGGAATCGCGCAGTTGAGCTCATCGGCACGTCCGAGTCAACTGATGGTCGGGAGGTCACAGCAGCCGCTGATGCGTAGGTGCTGTACGTAGCCACTGACTCGGAGTGGCGCTGCGAGTTCGCAGCTCCTGAGAACTTGTCTGTCAGGGTCTTCATGTGGCCGCTGCGGATCTTTTTGTTTTCCAGATCGTACTACAATATCGAGGGCAGCAATAGTTAACACTCACTGACTTTGCCAGGCAACTGTGGCGGCTACTCACCATAAGCGACGGTCCCACGTGTTCGTAGAACTTCTCAAGTGCCTGCATCGCAGCATCGCGCACTTCTTTCGCCGAGTCTTCGAGCAGTCGCACGACGTCATCCAGCACCTCGTTCTTCACGGACGCGTTGAACAGACGCAGCTGTTCGAGGCAGCGCCACAGCGCGTGCACAGTCTGCTCGCGCGTGCGCCAGTTCTTGTGGGCGATGCACGGACGCAGTCGATCGAACATCGTGGCCACGCCCAGGATCTGCGTGAGCTTGACGACCACGTCCACGGCCTTCTGACGCACCTGCAGCTTGCTATCGCCCAGACATTCGACCAAACCAGTCCAGATCGTCTTGAAATGCGCGCGCGTGGCGCTGTCGGGCACGCGCTGCAGCAGCAATTCGAGGATTTCGAGTGACGTCATCGCCACTTTGAAGTTGTTCTCGCGCAGACACGGCACCACGTCGGGCATCAGCGTCGTAAGGTAGTCCTCATCATTCGCGAGTGGATCACGCTGCGCCTTGAGCAGCTCGAGCAGCGCAGTGACACCGAGAAGTCGCTTCTTGATCTCTGTCGCCAACCAAATACAAAATGGGCCATTAGTCGGTGACGTCTCGGAAATATTCGACCGGAAAACGCACTTACGGTTGGTACGAAGCAGGGCGACGTTCTCCTCCATGCCGTCGTCGTGCTTGGCGTCTCTTTCTGCTTCTCTGGCGCCTTGGAAGTCGCCGGCGCCTCGTGTCGAGTGTCTTCGCGTTGGGCCGTTTATCGTCTTGTTGCCGTGGAAGAGGTTTCCGTTAACTGTGGGCGGGAGGTTTCAGATAAGTTGACCTTTTCACCTGTTTGAATTTTGAGCGCCGAGATTCTTCGCTCGAGCGCGTAAATTACGGCCCTCTCGGCGAGAGGGCCGTAAGTTACGCGCTCGAGCGAAGAAACAGCGAAGCCAAATCAAAGAATCTGGATAAAATCCGAGAACATGTGGGGAATTACACGTATACTAACGTATATCGGGGCGTATACAGTATACTATACTCGGATACCGTTTGCCATCGGACTGAGTTGAAGGGCTCTGACGAGAGAAGATGACGGCCGCGGCGCACGTGCGTCGGCAAGCGGCGGCGAACGAGCCGCTACTCACGCATATCTGGCGA
>JAADXN010000590.1:0-19517 GCA_023337875.1 Pythium apleroticum | reverse complement strand
GGTTTGGGCTCCTTGGTGGGGAAATACACTATTATTGGCTCAATTTGATATTTTACGGATACCCGCAAAACACAATAATACATTATTAAATAAATACAATCCCGTAATAAGTGGATTTTATTTATTTCTGCAGACCTCTGCTTCATGCAATCGATCTGTCGTTGGTCACGATCGTATGGTGGCGTCAACCCACTGGAGTGAACCCACTGGATTGACGCCGCCATACGCTGGCTAATGACGCGCCCATCCCGGCGCACCCAGTTGCTGACAGCTGCGGGGACAACTGGTGCACAGCGCTGTTCGTAATGTGTCATCACTGGAGTCGCCCCCCTCCAGGTCCGCCAGTCGCTTTGGACGTGATGCCGCGCTCGCCCCTGGCCGTCACGTGAGAGCGCACTTGCGAATTAATCCCGTCGACGCCAATCCGTGCCAGCGTAGCAACTCTCCGCGACAAGCTCCTCGACCACAATGTCAAACAACACCTGGCACTGCCGTACGCACCACTCGCACCTCGTGAGCTACAAGGGATCGCTGGAGGACGAGTGCCTTGCGCTGGAGTGCCACGAGTTCCTCCACACCATCGAGCCGACGCTTCAGAATGTCCTCCAGTTCACTGCGCCGCCGCCGTCGGTCTCGCTCATGGACGCGATGCCCGTGCTCGCGCTGTTCTTCAACTTCTACTACAATGCAGCACGCGAAAATCCCCCGACCACGGAGGCCGACCGTCCACGCATGCTGCAGGCGTTTGGACGGCTCATGCGCTTTTCCCACCAACTGAACGCGTCTCCTCCAGTCAAGACCGCCTTCTGGACTACGCTGGCCTCGGTGGTGGGTCGACGCGATGCGTGCTACTTACACAAGGAGTTGTTCGGCCTGCCGCAGTTCCCGCAGTTCGCCATCCACGGCGGCTGTGAACGCTACGCCGGATGGTCCACAGTGAACGAGTCGCTGTGTGATGCCGTGTCCGACTTCTTGACTACTCCAGTCGACGAGGTGTCCGGTACGTCTCCGATTCCGCTTGGACTCTCGTTTGCCAACGAAGAACCAATGCTGCAGCTCACGGCGGAGCACTTTCAGCGCATCGAGCGCATGCTCGACAACATCTCGACGAGCCCAACGCAGCAGTACAAGCTCACGGTGTTGGACTTGATCAATAACATCATGAACGCGCCGGAGCTGGAGGTGGCCGCACGCATCATGGCCAAGTGCAAGGGCGGCTTCTACCAGGTCGAGCAGTTCAAGTTGGACTCGGCGCTTCCGTTCCTCAGCATGGCTGGGTATTCTTCGTCAGACACGCCACGAGAGTACCTCGACATCATGTCCGCAGCGTTCAGTCCTGCCGCATTGCCACAGTTCTGGAGCTTCAGGCCGCCACTCGATCTTCCTGTTCGCGCTGATCCCTCCCCGTCCGTGGTGCGCAAGGTCTCATTCAACAAGAACGTGCTCACGCAGCGATTCTACCCGGAACACTTCTCCACGCTGCGCTATGGCTGTCCGCTCGAAGAGGATCTCACGGATTACTCGATTGAGACGAGGTATCAGGAAGAGATCAGCATCGACTGCTGGCGTTGGCTGGCGTTCGGTCTCTTCTACCCGCGCCCCAAGCGCTTCGCCCAGGCGTACAAGCTGCGCACGATCGGCAAGCTGACCCTCGATCCGATCGCGATCCGAACGATCGTCAATACGATCCGCAATCCGGTCCCCCAGCTCGTCCACAACGATCTGGATGGAGCTGATACGTCGGTAGCCGACTGCCTCATGGTGTGCACTGTCAAGGAAGGCGCAGAGATCCAGGTCTTCGTGTCGGGTCTCAAGTACGAAATCTTCAGCGACGAACTCCGGGATATCGAGCCTTGGGACATGACACTTCTGGAGACGAGCGAGCTCGAGGCGCTGTGTGAGCGCGAGGATGGCTCGGTGTGCGTCGTTGTGCCAGGGGCAGGTCTCGGCTGGGTGGCAAAGGACGACGTCGTGCTGTTGGAGCGTGAGCCATTGGACCGGTCAGCGCAGGAGGGTCTGTACCACGCGACGATGGGGCCGAGTCAGAACAAAACACACGTGGGAGAGCTGCAGCCACTATTCAACACCATCGGCCGCCAGCTTTGCTCACTGACCGTGGACTTCTCCCTGAGAGTGCGTGGTATCCACGGTGTCTACTCATTCGATTACGATGCTCCTGTGCAAGCTACCGTGATGCAGTTCATCCGAGACTATTGCGTGCACGTGCGCCACCTCAACTTGAACGGCACGACAGCTGACGAGATGTCGGATCTACTGGCGGCACTCGGCAGCAGCGATCTTGGCTCACGATTGCTCACACTAAACCTCAACGCGCACAATCACCCGTCCGATAACGACGCGGTCGTGCGGCTGGCATCGATCCTGGGCGACACTGCGCGTCTGCCGGCTCTGCGCGAGCTTCGTCTGAACCACTACGGCATGAATCGAGAGGCCATGTTGGGCCTCCACAACGCGTTGAGTGTGAATTGGAACCTAGCGCTGATCGAGCTGCAACAAGCGAGTGAGTCAACAATTGATGACCTGCTTGAGCTGCAAACCCAACTTGATCGCGCTTTCCAGGGTTCTCCTCTGCCGTGCAACCCCTCGTCGCTGTCGCCAGAGGATGCGTTGGAAAGTCCCAGCCTCACGAACACGAACCCACGGCGAACGATTGCCTGGGGGGAAAAAATCGAGTATTACTAGAGATGCATGATCAATGAACCTCGAGTAACGTCGTGTTTCGTCGTAGATCTTTGCACGAATACTAGTAGCTCCGTCTAGAGAGATGCCAATGCCGTACAAGCATGCCAACCTTAAAACGGCGTCACAGATCAGAGTCAACGTGCTTCTATGCGTAATGCCAGTCCGTTGGCTCCTCGATGGTGGTCACCCACCCAGCGAGCACGACCATCACGGAGACCGAGCCGTTTGCCTAGTGTTTCCTACTCTGATATTACAAGGTGCGGTGATCTTCGCCAAGAATTTAGCCAACACGAGTGTGGATGCTCGAGTCACGGATGTTATTACTTACTACTACGTCTGCTACTAAGTGGATTATTCATTTGTCCGGAGAGTGCAAGGCAGCTAAAAGAGCGAGCCGAAGTTTTCCTTCCAAGCCACCACCCGCTTGGCGCCAAGAGGAGGGAAGCCCTCCGACTGCGTCGCCGCGTCGTTCGATAACGGGATGCTTTCGAATCCAGCGTTGAGGCGATCCTGCATCTGGAGCAGTTCGGCGCCGTTTGTGTTCGCCGAGGCCCGAAGCAGCTCGATCAGTTGCAACGTGCGATTGGCAGTCAGGGCGTCGTGGAGGATCGTCAAGCTGTCAGCCGTGACGCCACAGTCGTTCAGCCGTAGCTCTCGGAGGGCGAGTGGACGCTCGACGCTGGCCAGCACAGACGCGAGACGCACGACAATCTCGTTGTCCGCGGGGTAGTTCCTCTCGTTTAAGTTCAACGTGAGCAGGCGAGAGCCGAGGTCGGAGCCGCCCAGCATGGTCAGGAGATCGGACACCTCGTCTTTTGAAGCGCCGTTGAAGCTGAGGTGGCGCAGATGCACGCAGTGGTCTCGAATAAATTGAGTCACGGTCTCCTGCACTGGAGATCCATAATCAAACGTGTACGAGCCGGAGATTCTCTTGACCCTGAGGTTGAAGTCGAAGGTCAGAGACCGAAGCTGGTGGCCGATGGCGTTGAACAGTGGCTGCAGCTCTCTCACGTGGGTCTTGTTCTGGCTCGATCCGATGGCCAACTGGTACAGACCATCATGGGCCGACCTCGCAAGGTCCAGAGGCTCCCGTTCCAGCAGAATGACGTCTTCCTTGGCGACCCAGCCGAGACCCGCACCGGGCACGACCACGCACACTGAACCATCCTCGCGCTCACACAGAGCCTCGAGCTCGCTCGTCTCCAGAAGTATTTTGGTCCACGACTCGTACGCCGGTTTGTAGCCGTTGCCGTTGACTTCGACCTTGCGGCCAGTGACGAACACGTCGATCTCGGCATCCGCTTTGACGGTACAAACCATCAGGCAATCCGTCGTCGACGTGTCGGCTCGTTCAAGATCAGCATGCACGAGCTGAGCCACGGGGTTCCGAATCGTGTCGACGATCGTTCGGATCGCAATCGGATCAACGGTCAGCTTGCCGATCGTGCGCAGATTGTACGCCTGTGTGAAGCGCTTGGGGCGCGGGTAGAAGAGACCAAACGCTAGCCAACGCCAATAGTCGATGCCAATCGCCTCTTCGTACTTGGTATCAATCCGGTATTCCGTGAGATCCTCCTCGAGGTGGCAGCCGTAGCGCAGCGTCGAGAAGTGCTCAGAGTAAAACGCATGCGTGAGGACGTTCTCACCGAATGACGCCTTGCGTAGCACGGATGGAGCAGCGTCAGCGCGAACAGGGAGATCGAGTGGCGGCCTGAAGCTCCAGAACGGTGGCAGCTTGACTGGACTGAACGCCGCGGACGCGACGTCGAGATGCTCACGCGGCGTCTCACCCGGCTGATATCCCTTCATTCCAACGTTCGGCAGGACTCCATCCAACTTGATCTCCTCGATCTGGTAGAAGCCACTCTTGCACTTGGCGACGATGCGCGCGACTACCTCGAGTTCCGGCGCCTTCATGATCGTGTTGGTCAAGTGGAAAGCCGTGACTTTGTACTGTGGAGTCGGGCTCGTGGAAATGTCGTCGAGCAGGCGCTCGATCAACTCGAGTTCTTGCGTGCGACCCAGCGTCAGCTCCTCGTAGGCGAACGCCAGCTGAAGGGGGATGGGACTCGTAGCGAACGCGCCCTCGGCCGGAGTGGTCATGAACTCGAGCACGGCGTCGCACAAGGACTCGTCGATGTTGGACCAAGCTTCGTAGCGCTGACGACCACAGTCGACGGCAAACCGCGGAAACTGCGGCAGTCCAAAGAACTGCTTGTGCAGGTTCTTGGCTTCGTGTCCGCACATCGAGGAGGCCATCGAGGTCCAGAACGCGGTCTTGACTGAAGGAAACGCGCTCAGCTTGTTGGAGAAATGCACGAGTCGTCCAAACGCCTGTAGCATGCGCGGGCGGTCGGCTTCGGTCAGTGGATCAGCGCTTCGCACGTAGGCGTAGTTGAAGAACAACGCAAGCACGGGCATGTCATCCAGAAGCGACATTGTCTGCGGAGGAGCCATGAGCTTGAGCACTTTCCCCAGCGCCGGCTGGATCGAGTGGAGGAACTCGTGGCTCTCCAGCGCGAGCTGCTCTTCCTCCGGAGAGCCCTTGAACCCGGCGAGGTGCGCGTGCTTGTTCTGGCTGCAGAGCCAGTTGATCGCCGACATCGTGAGCAGTGGGGGGGGCTCAAAATCGACATTGAACGCCTTGCCAAGGTGTGATCGACGTTGACTGAGGAATAATGGTTGACCAGTAATGTGTCATTACAGTACTGATGACTCAGACACTCAGGAGCTCAGGTCAGTCAACCGGATGGGAGGCTAAGCTAACTCGAACACGTCGCATTTTTCGGTCAGCTACACTATTATAACAACTGGGTCGTCGAGGGAAAACTGCGACGTGTGCAAGTTAGCTTCGTCGGCTCGGTCTCCCTTACAACAGAAGCCCATGTACCGTAGCCCCATCTCCTCCACCAGCAGTCGGCGGGGACACTGGAGGCAAGTCCGTGGTCTCAGTGATCCGAGAGAAGTGCGTGCACCTGCGCCACCTCCGCTTGTATGGTGCTACTCGTGAGGAGGTGTCTGATCTGCTGGCTGCCCTCAGCAAGAGCGACTTCGGCTCTCAACTGCTCACGTTGAACCTGAATGAATACATGGTTCGTGAGGACAACGACTTCGTCAGACGACTCGCATCTCTCCTTGCTGACCCCCAGCATCCACCGGCACTTCGAGAGCTACGCTTAAACCACTACGGCATCGGAGGGCCCCGGCTCCACTGCTACTTGGCGACTTGGCGAGTGGTGGCGTGGACGGAGAACTTCCGTCGCCGTTTGATTTAGATGTGTGTCTATCGAATACAGCACGGTGATATCTTCGAAGTTACATCGCCTACTCTAACGTGTAAGGTTCGACTTCTGTTCGATACCAACGCCCGTCACACGTGTCCTCATGTGATCTTCTATCGGAGCCCTGCGCTTTGGTTTTGCTGTTGGATGTGAGCGAGCAGCGACTCGTTATCATGGCGCAGCCGAGCGTTTTCTTCCAGCAACGCGTCGTATTTGAGCAGCACCGTCTGCAGTAGTGCTTGCATCTGTGACTGTTGCGCCTGGTGGTCTTGGTCGATCTTGGCTTGCATCTTCTCCATTTCTTGCTTCAGAACGTGTCTGTCAGTGTCGAATGTCGTCGATGCTTGAGTCGAGTAGGACGTGGGCGACGTCAGCGGTAATGGAGGCTCTCTCACGACTACTGACGGCTCTTGCTGTCGCCCATGCTTAGGTGACGACTCAGCAAGCAACGAAAGCAGCGATGGCTCAGCCATTCTCGACGCCGGTGTTTCTCCCAGGCGTGTCGGACTGGTCTTTTGAACTCCGTTGGATTCTGGTGCTGCGTCTTGGCGCGTAACATCCTGATGCAGTGCATGCTGTTGAAGAATCGATAATTCACTCGGCTCGGCGTGGCCTTGGTTCGAGGGCTGCTCGTGTGGGTGCGTAGAGATAGTGAATCCGTTGTTCCGTGCCGTCGACGACTTGGCTGGAGGTGAGAAGAGCCCTGAGAAATCAACGGAGGGGTGAGGGTAGTCGTCCATTGACAGTGGCGACGGAGCTGCTCTTGGTGACGTCATGTTTGTGTGCTTGTACTCGCTTGTCGACGGCGATGGAAGCCCACCGTTCACTCGCTCGGTTGCGATCACTGGTTGAGCGTTCGGAAACACACCCGTGGTCGAGACGTCCGCATTTGGCGTCGAGAATTGGAGCGAATTAACGGCAGTCGCCCCTGCGAAGCCACCACCCCCACCATTATCACCCACGCTGGTTGCGTACAGAGGCGTGATAGCTCCACGAAGGTCGCACACGAGAACCTCTCCGTTGACAGTCCCCACTGCTAGGGTCTTGCCGTCAGCACACAGAGCTAGTGATGAAATGGGGGCTTCAAAATCCATCGCCCGAAGCTCTCTAGACAACAAAAATGGAGCTTTTAGCTAAACAGTGCGACAGAAAGTGTGGGGTGGTAGACCGTACCTCCGCTGCAGCGAGTCGAAGAACAGCACTCGTCGGTCGTGGCCTCCTGTTGCGAGTAAAACCTTGCTCACGGGCGAAATTGCAAGGCAAGAGGCGGCAGCGTCGTGGTGATTCGCGAACTCAGCCGATAGCTGGCCTGTGTGTAAGTCCCACACACGCACGGAACCATCCGCGTATGTCGACCCAACAATCTGACGAGCGTACGGGTGAGGCGACGCTAACACAGAGGTCACCGCCGAGACAGGAAACTTGGGATCCACTGACAGGAAGCCGGCGGTCTCAGTTGACTGAACATCACATACGGAAATGGCACCACTACAACGACACAACTAGTCAGGCCACAACAAACGCCAGCTGAAAGTGACCGTAGTAAAACTTCACGCACGACTGGCTCCCTGCGACGATGAAGTCGTCCTTGTAGCCGCTGAACGTGACCGACGTCACCGCGCTCGCACCGATACTGTAGGTCTGGGTGACCTCCTGCGTTTTCAGATCCCACACTCGCACGCACCCGTCGCTTCCGCCGGATGCGAGGAAGCGCGAGCCACTGCTGAAGTGTACCGAGTTCACACGCTGGTCGACACTGTCGGTTAGTATCCACACGGCAGTGGTTTTGATGTAGAACTCCACTTACTCTGTCCACAATTGACTTGGCTGGATAGAAGAACCGGGACAGGAGCTCTCCAGAAGACGCCACGTCCAAGCAGATTCCGCCGTCAACACTACAGCTCGCGATGATCTTTCCTGTTGAGACAACGGCGTGAGATCGGCGCATGACGACTGTCGTTGGAGCCTCATCAAGACAAACCGTTGTGGTTGTACCGCGCGCAGGTGACCTCCGCGTTCAAGGAGCTCATCGCGCGGTGCAGCTGCATGCTCTCCGACGTCAGCTCATACGTCTTGACGTACGCACCAGTCGCGCAGCACAGGAAGACCATCGTGGCCACGAGCCGAATTTGCTTGTGCCCATTGCTCCACGTCGGTTCAAGATCCAAATCTACCCTACCGGACAGAATGAAATCTCCCGCAATTCGTACTTAGTCTGGGACGGAATCGCACTTAGTGCGAACCCTTCATCATCATGGGCATCCTGGTGGGTGCAGCGTCTTCAAGTTGGCGACGCAAGCGCAGTGTTGCAAGACGTCAATCCCAGTTTGGATGCGGAGATCGTACCGAGCTGAACTGAGGCTCACATTCCCATCATCCACTGCGTGATGAAGTCCAACAGCATCAGCGAAGGAAAATCTGGGAGATGGCGATGCGACAGGACACACTCCACTCGTTTTTTTTCACTCGCATCACAACCAGAGGGCAGCAGCGACGACAGCAGCGACGACAGCAGATCATTTGATTCTGCACCGACAGCTCCCATGGTGCCAGCGACGCTAATGACGACAACTACTCAGCAGGTTCGTAGGTTGATGGCCGCGCTGCACATGGAGTCTGTCGCCGAGTACTTCCGTCAAGACGAAGGCGACAACGGGGACAGCGAGCCATTCGATGTGTGCGGTGGGGTGTCTGTTAACACATTCAACCAGTACGTTGGCGACGATGAGGGCCTCGTGATCGGTCTCCGCTTCCTCGAGCTCAGTGCCGACGGCCACATCTTGATCGTCGACTTGCCATCACGTGTTCACGAATGCACAAGCGCAGAATTCAAGTGCGAGTTCCTGCATGCTAGTGGCAATTCCCGTGCGATCTCGAAGGCGGGATCCATGGCAGCGAGCCGAAGAGGGTATCCGAACAAGGCAGCAGACGCCACGTTCAGTCCGCTCCCATGCACGCCCAACCGCACAGATCCACCAGTGAACCGAACACTGCACGATTGGATCACTCTGGTTGTGGAAGTCGGACGCTCGCAGACATGGGAGAGCCTCGAGCGCGCGGCAAGCTGGCTGTACGGCTACGATGGCGTCAAGTACATTCTGCTGATCAAGGTCAGTCCGAGATGCCAACGGCTCCACTACCGACTGTAGGATGTCGCCGCAAATCCTCTCCAGCGAGACGGCACACTCCCCACTGGCATCGCCACCGTTCAGGTCCGCGCCACGGCTGGTCCAGCGGCGAACGTTGTGTTTGACACGCGCGAGCTTTTGTGCATTCCGCAGGGCCGAGGTCTACCGGCCAACATGCCGGACCATATTACGGTCGATATGCGAGTTGTGCGGAACGCTGTCGCGCGGTCCTTTGAGCCACCTCCTCGGCGCTAACGAACCACTGCGTGCGGCAGCCTTGCATCTAGCGTGCTGAGTGAACGCGAGACATCAGCTCCTGTTTGTGGAACTGACCGAGAGCTGCGTCTTTTCAAGATCGACCAGTACCTTGTCACACACAATGAACTTATCAAAATTCGTACCTATGCATGATCATCCAATACAAGATCGTACTTAGTATGAACCCATCATGAAAGGTGATACAGATACGACCAGATCAAGATCACCAAGCATCCCAAGATGATGTCTCGAGCGATGCTCCTCAAGGGGCTCACTCAGCGCTCCAGCAGCAGCGCTCTCGCTGGCCGTGCATCCTACTCCACCAGTAAGCACCCTCACTATCAATCTGCGTTTGAAATACTCCACGATGCTCATTAATGCCGTCGTCGTGGCGTTCTGAAGAGCGCACGTTCCCAAGCTTTGTCAAGTACGGAACGCACTCTGCCTTCCAGGTGCAGCCAGTGGCGCCCGTGTACAGTCCTGTGCCCGGACGCGACTACCTCAAGACCAAGCGATTGGTGCGTGCGCTTACGTGCGTCTGTAGTTCGCTGGTATGTGGCTGATGGAGTGATTTGGTGGGTAGGGATCCATGATGCTGTCGTGGGCTGGCGCCAACGAGCCAGGCAAGAGCTACTCGTACAACGACAAAGTGGTATGCGAAGACAAAACCATGGTGATTCACAATTGAGCTTGGTGGGCTGACTTGTTTTGTGTGGCAGTTCTTCTCGCTCAGCCCAACGGAAGTCGGGCTCGTGCTGGAAGTGCTGGACGGTAAGCTGGCGGAGGTCACGCTGACCCACTCGCCCAACGTCAACGCCAAGGCTGCGACCGAGAAGGCACGTCGCTCGCTGCTGGACGTGAAGCGCGTTGCTGGCCCTGACGGCCACCCACACACCGAGTTCAACGTGATCACCAGCGACAACAACAAGGAAGAAGTGGAGGAGAAGGTGGCTCTGAACGCCGGTGAGGCCCGTGTTCTAAAGGAGCTGCTCACGTACGCGCTGCCGCGTCTGTACGGCTTCCACTCGGCCTTGGAAGGCGCACCGTAAGTTCTAGATTCATGACTCATGAGCTACTGGTCAGGGGTGCAGTGTTAACGCTCGTGTTGTTGGTGCGTGAATAGTGTCGTGGAGGGCAACGACAGCAACGAAAACTGGACTGGCGGCAACAGCAACAACAGCGGCGGCGGTCGCTACAAGCCACAGTCCTCGAACAGCGGCGGCGCTGCACCAGAGTGGCCGTTCTAGACTCGTCACACCGGTAGTTTGAGCTTTTTGTTAGCAAGCTGCCCCACCCACCACCACAAGTTGACCAAGACGCATCAAACAAACGGATCTCTCTCGTTCTCTGTCTGTCAAAAGGGGGTGTTTTCTTCTACTACCGGGTTCCTAGAACGTGATCTGCGCGCCGTAGCCAAACTTGAAGTCGTCCTTAGCTGGGAACGCCTCGGCCGAGAGCGTGAGCATGAAGTTGGGCAGCACGCGCGTCTCGATGCTCGTGGCCACACGACCGCTCTGGTCCACGGCCGACACGATGTGGGTCTGGCCCAGGTCCATCTCGGCGCCGACAGTCGTCTGCGACTCGCCCGACATGTGGTTGTACACGAGCTCCGAGCCGTATCGGATGCGGTTGCCCACTTTCCGCAAGTACTGCAGCTGCAGCGTGCCCATGGCGCCGACGGTAGCCGTGCCGATCCACTCCGGGGCCGAGTACTTGGCGCAGTACGCCGCGATCACCTTACGGTGCTTGCCGTGGTAGTAGCCTTCGCCGCCTAGTGCCAGGTTCTGTGTGACGCTCTGGAAGTACGACACACCGAGCAGCGGGCCGTTCGAGAGCTTCATGTTCCACGTGAAGTCGTCACCGGCGTAGTCGAAGTCCACAAGCGCCTGGCTGCCGTGCTCCTCGGACTTGAGCTGCGACTTGACGCGCATCTTCCAGCTCGAGGATAGGCGCTGGTTCCATCGCGCGTCCACGTAGCCGTCCGGCGTGATCTTGCTCATGAGGAACGTCGACGGGTCCATGGCGTCGCCCATAACCACGTTCGCACCGAACTGGTAGAGGCCGCCCGGGATCATCGGCGTGCCCAGCAGGAACGAGTGCGACGTGGAGAAGCGCTGGCCCAGGATGCGCGTGAAGTCGAAGCGGAAGCCGTCGAAGGCGTCCGGCGACACGGGGCCCTTGAGCTCGTTCGTGGCGTTCTCGTAGAGACCCGGGTTCGGCAGGCGCGAGCGCTCGCGCTCAATCGCCTCCACCTGCTGCATGTACACAGGCAGCTCACCGCTTTCCTACACGCACGCAATCACCACGACATCGTACAAATCCAATGAGTCGATGGGTTCCTCGGTCATTTCCAAGCCAATTTTGACCGAAAAGCGCAGAAACACGCACCGGAATCGCATCGCTAATCGGCAGAGCGACACTCGTGGCCAGCACGTTGAAATCGCGCGCAGAGCGCTTGCCCTGGCGGTCGGTCTTGCTCGGTGCAGCTCCCATGATCACTCTGGTCGCTCTGACGTCGTCCGCGTTCTTCCTGCCGAGACACAAGAGCCACCGCTTGCAGGGTAGGGGAGGGTGTTTAAAACTCCTCGTGGTTGCGGTTCGCATATCAATCGCACAAACAGTTCACTAAGTACGCTTTGCTCCGTGGAGCTAAAGTTCGAATAGGTACTGTATGACATCCGATAAAGTACGAGCTGTCTTGGAAATTGATGGGGAATCGGAAGGTGAACCATCATGGACACCAAGATTGAAGACGGCGGACTGCGTCGCCTGGAGAGCCTTCTAGCCGACGCTACGGCACACGGAGGAAGCAGAGCGGTGGTGTACTTGACGGCGGAGTGGTTGGCGCAAGTGGATGCGCTGGTGCTGCCGTATCTCGAGCGAAAGTTGGCGTCTGCTGAGCGACTGGTGGTTCTCCAACGTGGCGACTTCGCGCCAACGGATGATCGCAGCGTAAGCTGTGATGTGAAGTGCGTGAGAAAAGTTTCGCCTACATGAGTTCTCTTTTTGGGCGTATTCATTTGCTGTTGGTTTTCCAGTGAGTTTCGTCAAATCTGCCGCGAGCTGGGTATCTCACGACTTCCAGCCATCGTTGTACTCAGTGAGTCAGCCAGCAACTCGACTATTACGTCGCTGGAGACGTTAAAACCGGGTGCGTGATCCACATAGACACCATGCATGTTCTTGCTGCTTCAGCCTCACACCACTGTCCTTCATCTTAGACAACAGCGATCTCCAGGACTTGCTCCAGTCAATGCGCCGTACCCCCAACGTCGCCTCCTGGCTGCCACTCCCCAGCGACTACTCTCCGTTAGACGAAGACGCTCCTGCTCTCGTACAGCTCCGTGAAGACGCCAACAACCTGTTTGAATGCGGCGACTTTATTGCCGCAGCGAAGGGCTTCACGAGTGTTCTCATCCGTTGTCCGACGTGCCCGAAGTCCAACTTCAACATGTCCGTCATCCTTCAGATGCTCGACGAGACGTACTTCGCCGTGGACCACAGTTTACGCGTCGTGGAAGCCAACGACGAAGACGCCGTCACCCACACAGTGCTCCGGTACGTTCATATGGTGAGGTTTTGCCGACATCGTTGTTAACTAAACTCTGTGGAAACGCCTGCAAGGACGGTGCTTCGTCCACCCGAACCGGAACTCGTGATCCGTGGCTACGAGCGCATTGTATCTCAGCATCCTGACCATGTGCGTGCTGTGCACTCTCTCGCTACGCTTCGTGGAGAAGCAACGACTGCATCGCCTGCGTACGTGCAACAAGTCTTCGACCACCTCGCCGAGACGTTTGAGGAGAAGCTCGTGACCCACCTCGAGTACCGCGTCCCGTGGCAGATCGTGGACGCTCTCCAGCGATCGAACGCGCTGCGTGCGTCTTCGAACACCGATTCAACGCCATCGCCGTTTGTTGCTGTGGACTTGGGCTGCGGGACGGGCTTGTGTGGACGTCTTCTACGTCCATTCGCTTCCCACATCGCAGGGGTACGACGAAGTTTTATGATCTGTCGGTGAGAATCAACTCGTTATCTGACGTCGTGTGCGCTGCAGATTGATCTGTCGCCCCTCATGATCGAGAAGACGCGCGAGACGGGCTTCTACGATGAACTGGAGAGTACGTAGTCGTCTGGCCATGAGCCTCTGATCTTGCATCAGTAACCTCTCGTGTACAATGTAGCTGCCGACATCGTCCCGTACCTCACGGCTAAAGAGAACGGGTCTCTCGACCTTGTCGTGTCAGCCGATGTGTGGATCTACGTGGGTGAACTGGATGAGATCTTCGCTATCGTCGCGCAAAAGCTTCGTCAAGGCGGCTGGTTCGCATTCTCGACTGAGCTTCTCTCGCCCGGCGAAGGCTTCCAACTGGCGTCTTCAGGGCGCTTCAAGCACTCGGACGCGTACATCCTCTCGCTGGCTGCGCGCCATGGCTTCAAGATCACAACCAACGACGATATCACTGTCCGTAAGGAGAGCGGTGAGCCAATCCCCGGCAGGATATTCGTACTTCAACGTGAATGAGTCGAAAATCGACAAACAACCCATGATAGAAGGAACCAATTCACTTGATCATTCGCAAATACTCGGACTGCCGCCTGTATATAATCAATCAGCGAGGCGGCGTGGCCTCTATAAACTATCACTCCCACTACGACGACGACGACTACACTCTATCTATGCGGAGCACCCGTCCGCCTATCGTCGGTCCGACGCGTTCTGCTGTGGGCTCACGCCCATGAGCTTCATCAGCGCCTCGCGGTAGTTCCACGAGAGCACCATTTGGCTGATCTTCTCGCCCTTGAACGTGAAGAACGATTTGCCACGGATCGTGACCTTTTCGTGGCGTGGCTCCACGCCGAAGAACGGGAAGATCTGCGTACCGCTGAACACCCACGTGACGTTCATTTTCTGACCCTCCGGGTCATCGCGCTCAATCTGGTACTCCTCCATGATGCCGTCCGGGAACGAGTCGAGCAGCAGGCTCCAGTGGTGCATCAGCGCCTGCACGCCCTTGAGGCCTTCGCTGTAGTCGGGGCTCACGAGCGTCACATCGTGGTCGTACACATCGTCGGCGATCTCCTCCATGTCCTCAATGCCACCCGTGTTCCACGCCTCCAGGATCTCGTGCAAGATGTCGTATCTCCGGCGGTACAGACGCTCGGCCTCGGCACTGATCGGCGCGGCCTTGTTCTTCTGCTGGGTCATCTTCACCTTCTTGTCAGCCACTTTCACCATGGATGGGACTGGCTTGGTCTGCGGCTTCTGGGTCTCTCGGATCTTGCGCTTACGCGAACGCTTAACAGGCGCCGCCATCTCCATCTTGATCGAAGGCGAGGCCATGGGCAGCTCATCGTCGGCCACCGAGGCCTCCGACTCGCTCGCACAGCTGCTGCTCGAGTCCATCAGGTCGCTGAACATCGCAGGCGACACTGGTGTGTTCGCGGCCATAGTCGACGTCATTGGCACGGGGTTCTGCGCGGCGAGCCCGAGCGGCTCCATGAAGTCGTCGGCCGTCGCGAGCAGAAAGGTGTCGAAGCCGAGGTCGAGCTCGAAGTTCATGCTGTCAAACGCTGCGTCGTCCCACTCCTTCCATTCTCCGATCGCCGACGCTGGGTGCGCCATCGAGGCGGCCGTCGCGACTGGAACGCCTGGCATGAGCGGCGCCGTGTTCGCGGCCGCAGTCACTGGCGCCTGCTGTGGCAGTGCGCTGTTCATGTTCATGTTCATGCGGAAGTCAAAGCCGAAGCCCATGTCGCCAGAGAGAGCTTCCATTGTGTTGCGTTGGGACTTAGCGTGTGGGTGGGCAAGTTCCGGAATGGAATGGCATGAAAGTAAGCTGTTGGGGTGAGCGGATGCGTTCCGACGCCTGTGGGCCGGCACCGGGTTCTGAAATGCCGCCAATATTACGCTTCTAGACGGCAATGAAGCCTTTATGTGCATTAAATAGACATAAATGAATAAGGATATTACGTGAATGGAGTCTGCCACTGACGAAATGACGTCGGTGCGTCACCGCGCTTTCTTGAAGGGCGACGCGAAGATCACGAGGAGAAGACTGGAGATCTCCGCATAACCAGGACTCCCACAGTGGAGCGCTGACTGGGATAGGGCTAGGGATCGTGCTTGGAGTGCCCATGGTGGGACCTGCTCGCTGTTCAGGTCCGACTGGTCAACAGCCGAGTCGCGGTCTCAGCAATAACACCGCCAACAATATTGGAACACAGACGCCGCCGCCTCCAGAGACTAAATGGGCTGAACACGGCCACACTTCCACCTGGCTGCATCATCAGTTCGACTCGACAGGCTCGACCAGAATTCCTCAGCCGTCCGGTGGCCTGAGCGGCTGAAGCTGTCAGCGTCCTCCCAGATGCGCTGTGTGTCTAATGGCGCTGGAGTGGCTACTGCTGCGGAGATGGCGGCGCAGTGGGAGGATAGGATAGGATAGGGTGGACCCCTCTGCGGCCACCGGAAGACCGTCGGATCTGTGGATCAGACTGTGGACATGTTGGAGAGGGAGAGCTTTGTTGGAGAGGGCTCGAGACTCAGTCAGTCAGTCTGTGAGTGTGTGTGTGGTGACTGATCTGGGCACCTCTATGGGGTTGTACAGTATTCCCCGCCTTGAGTAGAACTGTACAAAACATTAAATGGTCTAAATCTATATATGTATTTAGATGATATTGGGTTTGAGGAAGACTACTGACTTAGGTGATAATGTATACCCTTGTCAATCTGATGAGTCCCACTCTTCTACTCAACGCGGGGAATACTGTATGACACAATGTATCGCCAGACAAGTGGAGGGACAACGGAAGCCCTACTGCCTATGCGGCGCGCATATTTATGTACACTGAAAACAAATTTTGCGTTTTTGCCTCCAGTTTCACGGCGACGCACGCTACGGCAGCGCCAAATGCAGCATTCGATACGCTTAGTTCTAGCGAGACCTATTAGGAGAGCTGCTCACCATTTCCGTTGCTGGTCTAGGAGCAAAGTTGTGGAAATCGTAATATTTCGTACTTAGCCGGAGAACTTTGTGTGTATAGAAAGGACGTCGCATAGGCGCAACATGACCCGAAATGTTCTTAACATACCCGAATCGACATAGGCAGTAGGACTCGCCATAAAAAAATAAGCGGAGCTCGTGATCAAAGGGATTTGGATCGCTATCAAAGGCGAGTGTGTCCTCGTTGACCTCCGCCCCCGCGTCGACGAGCTTCTGAACCACGTCTGTGAATCCATCGACCGTCGCGACCATGGCGGCCGAGTATCCTGCCTTTCCCAATGCGTTGACGTTCGCACCTGCTCGAATGAGCTCTTCGACGAGCCCTAGGTCGTTCTGGGTGCAAGCTACCAGCAGCGCCGTCAAGCCGTCAACGCCGGCGAACTCTAACTCTGCTCCCGCGCTTAGAAACTTGGTGACAAACGCCGCGTTCCCCTGGGCCACTGCATATCCCAAGGCAGACGACTCACCTGCTGAGTTGACGTTTGCGCCAGCCTCGATGAGCTTCCAAACAATGTTGGCGTGTCCAGCCACTGCTGCCACGATGAGTGGGCTGTAGCCGCGGTGGTCGGCAATATCAGTGTCTGCACCCGCCTGCAGCAGCGTGTCGACAACTGCGAGGTGGCCCTTCTTTGAAGCCTTGATCAGTGTGTCGCCCTTCGCATCGGTCATGTTGATGTTGAGGTCTCTGTCTGCGGTCTAAAGCCGGTTCACGATGTCGCTGTCACCCGGAGTCGTCGCCTCGAGCAGTGAGATCACACGCGCACCATGTTCCCGTAGCAATTCATCATCAAGGGTGGAGTCTATTGAGTTACGATGAACGAACTCTAACAGCTACGGAGGACCGAAGATCGGTCGGATAACATGCAGGCCTGGAAAGCAGGCTAAGTCCAGGCGGAACCCGAAGTCACTTGCCAATGTTCCCCGTAGCAATTCAACGACGGCTGTGTGGTCATTGCGCACAGCGGACCCGAGAGCTGTGGCTCCATCTTCCGCGATGAAGTCGACTTAGGCGCCAGCTTGAAGAAACAGAGTCAACATCTCAGGTCTGAAACAGTTAGTATACATCACCTTTTGTAAATTACCTTGGAGATATCCTCACACTGGCGTTTGGAATGGGTTGATCGCCTTCGACATCATTTGCGACGGCACGCTGGTGTCGCCAAGGCGAGACTTCTCATGGTTGAAGGTTGACAACGGCACGCGCGTCACGGAGTATCTCTTTCATGTGTCGACTCCTCTCGGCGGCTGCAAGGGCCGTCAGGCCAGCCTTGTTGACGATCGCCGCGTCCGCACCAGCGCTGAGCAGAACGCACACCACCTTGTTTGCGCCGAGCTTTGATGCACGTAGAAGCGCCGTGTCGCCATCATTGTTCTGGTGGTCGATGTTGCATCTTCACCACTGGTAAGCTTCCAGCGTTGGACGCCATCACCAGTGGGGAGCATCCACGCCTACCGGAATGGTTCACGTCAGCACCGGCTTCGAGTAGCTTGGCCACAATACCAGCATAGTCCTGTTCAATAGCCTTGTACAACGCACTGCTCTTGAACTTGTCTGTCTGATCAACGCTCGTTCCTGCTTCAAGTAGGGCATGGACGATCTCTTCACGACCGTTGGCTGCGGCCCATTAGAGCGCGGAAGCACCATCCTCTGTCGTGCTGTTGACGTCAGCCTTGGCGTCGAGGAGCACCTTCACTATCTGAACGTGGCTCTTTTGCGATGCGACCAAGAAGCCCCGCATTCAGATACGGCGTTGGCGTTCGCCTTGGCCACGAGGAGTTTCCTCACCATCTCCGTGTCGCCACGTTCCACCGCTCCAAGAAGCACCGTGTTCTGCCCAGCGTCCTGATTCCCATTCGCGCCTGCATCGACCAACATTGTGACGATGGTTACCTATTTTTTTGATCTTTTGATGGTCTGGTCTGATTTCTGATTGAGGATACCGGTAAATTCACTGAGAGAAATATTCCAATTGCACTTCAACTTGGAATCACGTTCGGAACCAACACGCACAAGACCAGAAAAGCATTCGCTCGCTATTTAACGTCACCTTCAGCATTCACGACCTGATGGTAGCCTCAATAGCGAGACGTGGGTGGCAACCTTCTCCTGCCTTCTCCAGCACCACATCTTGGGCGTAACACTCCGTTCTTGCCCCCATGGCCGACGTGTGTGCCTGCGTCGAGTAGTAACTGGACGATGCCTTCGAAACCGCGATTCGTTGCGTAAACGAGCGCGGAGAACCCGTCATCGTCGACCACATCCACATCTGCCCCAGCTCGCAGCAACCTCTCAACGATACGCTCATCGCCTCGCTTCGCCGCGGCCATCAACGCCGTATTCTTGGTTGTTGTGGTTTGGTTGACATCTGCACCACCCAGGAGAAGCGTCTAGATGACTGTGAAGTGGCCGCTCGCTGCAGCAGATACCAACGCCGTTCCGCCGTCTTTATTTGTTTCATTCGGGTTTGCTCCTGCCACCAGAAGTGTCTCGACGATGAGGTCGCAGCCGAGGCTTGCGGCTATACTACGTAGTACCCAGTGGGCTGAGTCCTCCTTCCATTGGGGTATCTACAATCGCGCCAGCACTCAGCAGGTTGTTCACGACTTCAAGGTGCATTCCTCGCACCGCAGCTGTGAGCACTGTGTTGTTGTTCTTCGCGACTTGGTTGACGTCAGCCCCAGCGAGAAGTAGCGTCTCGACCGTGACACTGTCGCCACGATGTGCAGCCTTGTGCAATGCCGACTCCCCGTTGCGGTCTTGATGACGGACATTAGCCCCAGCGAGGATCAGTTCCTCGACAAGCTGTTCATGGCCGTTGGAGACCGCTAGTAGAAGTGCAGTTTCCTCCGAGTTTGGCTCGACAGCATTCACGTCCGCACCAGCGTTAACCCTTTCGTTGCCGGCCTTTTGACTTAATGTTTGTATTGGGCAATTTCCATAGTGAAGGCCTTAAATGACTGTAAAGCAGTCATTTAAGGCCATTTTCCGAACGTACTTTCTGAAGCAGTTGTTCCAAGTCTTGTGTCTCACACGCCCAGTGGGGGCGGTGACGCGGCAGAGCTGGCAACCGCAGTTCAAGCTCGCCGTTGATTGGCCACGGGTGCCAAACCGCAGTTGGCACCCGCGGTGTCCCAGCACG
>JAADXN010000589.1:0-19519 GCA_023337875.1 Pythium apleroticum | reverse complement strand
GATGGTCCAAGTGATGTGCCGAACACCAAAGGTTAACCTAAGTTACCCCTCTTTGTCATTTCCATCAATCTGATTTAGAGGTCCGTTGGACTGGATGATTCCGGCTTCAGAGGGGCGGCAAAAAAACCGATTTCGACAATACCTGCTCTCCGGACTTAAATGATTTTCAACGGTTTCCCTCCAATCTGGTGTTCCTACACCACGTAACAAGTCTTGCAGGTCATCTGGGGAAAGATTCGCTCCAAAATAATGGACAGTGCTACAGGCTGGGTATTAAAATACCCAGCCTGTAGCACTGTCCATTTTTTTTCGGTGACTTCACGAAAAAATCCGGCCTTACAATCCATGGATACCTGTATCCATGGATAGTAGTAACACGCTGTCCACAGTACACAGGTCGTTAGACGAACGGCTGGGTGAGCAGTGAGACGGAGAGCTGGCAAGACCTGAAGGGAAACAGATGTATCCCTATTCAATACTACCATGTGAACACGGCTCGCTCTTCTATTTGCCAAAGTAAGCAACTACCCTCGTCTTTCGTCTTTCATCGTTTTCCTCGACTGTCGTGAGTCTACGCCCCTTGGTGGCTACTTACTGCTGCTGCTGCTGCTCAAGGGCACGCTGGGCTTTTCGCTCCTGGCGACGCGTGTGCTCGGCCGTAAAGAAGGCCAGAGCTTGCTGCGCATCTGGGTCAGTCTCCAGCTGGAGCGACTGGTAGCCGGCAGCATTCGCCTGGGCAAAGCCTAGATGGCACAAGACACGCTGTTAGATACACGATGCACTGTCACCCAACCTTTTCATGCCACATGCCACTCACCGTGCAAAGTGCTGAGGAAGAACTCGACCTCGTCCACTTCATCCAGCAGACTCACGTAGTCCTCCTCGCCATCTTCATCGTACATACCGCCGAGCTCAGCCTCATCTCGCAGCTGCTTGAGAATCGCCATGTAGTCCTCGTCGTACACATCTTCAGCGTCCTGGTCGGACGAGTAGCCACCGGCATCCAGCAGCTGCTCAAGCTGTTCGGCACCTTCCTCCTCGTCCTCCTCCTCGTCATCGCCACCTTCCCTGCCATGGATCGACTCACCCAGCATCTTCATCGCCGCTTGGATCACTTGCTTCATGTGTGGGTGCAGCACCGCTGGCACCTTCTCCACTGGAAGCTTGAGCAGCGACATCACGCCGAGCACGAAGAGCTTGCGGTCAAGGGGTGACTCAAACAGTGAAAGCTTGGTCATCCAAAGCGTGAACACGCCCTGGGTCGCCTGAAGCTGCTCGAGCGCCTCGACCGTCATCAGCGGGTTGTAGTGCAGCAGGCTAGCGATGACACCCAGCAGCGTACGCGTGGCGCCATCACCCAATTCCTCCTGCGCGAGGCGCGAGACCGTGAGGCGAACAATCTCAAACACGAGGTCGTCGATCTTGCCGAAGAGATTGTGGAGAAGCGAGTACAGCAGACGCGTGGCAGCAACCACGTCGAGCTCCTGCGCCGACTTGTCATCCAGCACGCGACGCGCCATGTCGAGCACGAGCTCCACGTAGCGCACGTTCTTGCCTTCCTTGGTCGTGAACACACCAGCCATGAAGGTGTCGATGTCGCGACCCACAAAGTTGTCGATCACGTTAACGAAGTTCGGCAGGTAGTCGGCCGCAAAGTCGTCGAAGCTCGTGAAGATGCACGGGAAGAGCGCCCAGAGCGATGGCGGGATCTTGTGGCAACAGTAGGCGAGCGAGCTGAAGATCTCGAGTGCACTCTCCATGTACTCAACGTAGTCGAAGTCAGTGAGAACCTTCTCGATGATCGGCGCCAGCGATGGCACCATGAGTGGGTACAGCTCCGGGTGTGCGTGCACGCTCACGAGGATCGTGTTGATCGCGTCCAGGCACGACACGGCGGCAAGACACGCGTCGTCATCGTCCTCACCCTCCGCAATGAACTGTTGGAAGAACTCGACAAACTTGGCGATCAGCTGGAGCGAGAATGGGCCGATCTGGTCACCGAACTTGTCGATGATTTGCTCCAGCGCCACCACGACTTCGTCACTTCCGATCTCGTCCATGAGAGCAAAGAATCGCTCAAGGATCTGCGGCAGACGCGGCTGGATGACCTCTAAGACGATGTCCGAGTGTGGGTACTGGACGACGAAGCGGATGGTCTTGGCCGACTCGACGGCCACAGGCAGCTCCTGGTCGAACATGCAGTCGAGCATGCCCGTGACGATCTGCACGAGCGTCTGCTCGTCGCGGAATCGGATGGCTTCGATGTACTTGCGCGAGAAGAAGCGGCAAGCACGCAGACGCAGGAAGCCGTGGGGGTTCTTGAACTCGGGCAGAATGTGCGCCACGATCATGTTCTCGACCTGGCTCTTGTGGGCCTTCGACTTGGTGAGCACGCCATCGAGGGCAAAGAGCGCGTGGAGCGCGGCGTCCTTCTGGATGTAGTCGCGCTCGTTCTCCGGCTTGGCGAGGTACGTGGTGAGGATGTTGGTGTAGAACACCAGCACGTTGCTCAGGCAGTCCTTACCGCGCTTCGTGCACAGGTCCGCGAGGAGGTTGGCAGCAGCAAACACGGGATCCAAGAAGTCCTCGAAAACGTCGTTCGTCTTGCGCACGAACTCGTGCGGGTCCTCGACCCACAGCTGCAGGTCCTTGGGCGTCAGGCACAGGGTCGGGTGGATGACGTCGAAGAGCAGGAAGTTGAGGTGCGGCTTAATGAGCTTGTACGTGACCGACGAGTCCACGGCCTCCTGGAGGAACACGAAGCAGAGCTGCACGACGCGGTCCGTGCAGAAGCGGCCGTTCTTGCGCAGCGACACCGTGTCGAGCACGCACGGCAGCAGGCCAGGCGCGATCTCGTTGCGGTAGAGCGTGCTCATCTCCTCGAGCTCCTTCTCGACGCGCTTGGGGTGGCCGTAGCGCGTGTAGAAGCGGCAGAGGATCTGCAGCGCCCACTGCTTGACCTTCCACCACGGCCACGCGTTGCGCTCGTCCTCGGCGGTTGGCTGGCCGGCCGGCTCCAGACCCTCGTGCGCCTCTGGCAGCGGCTTCGCAATGACAGCGCGGAAGAGCTCGTTCCACGCAAGCACGTTCTCGACCTTGCCTAGGTGCGGCGTGAGGTGCACCTTGACGCACGACCAGTAGGTCTTGAGGATGAGGTGCATCATCATGGCCGACTCGACGGCGTTGTTGGTCAGCAGCTGCGCGAACATCTCGCGAAGCAGCGGGAAAATGGTCTCAGCCAGCGTGTGGAGCGAGCCGAGGCGCTCCTCGCCTCGGTATTCGTAGTTCTTGATCACACGACGAAGCGCAAGAAGAGCCTACAGAGGATCCATGTGAGTTTGTGCATTGTCGACTGGTGAAAGAGGGGCTCCCGTACGTTGATGATACGCTTGGCATCGCCGCTCTGGATGTTCTGGACGATCACCTCAATGAGGTTTGGCCACGAGTCCTACACAGTTCAAGCACCATGGGTACGCTCATTAGTAATCCACGCAGGATCCCACACATGATGAGCCAGCCAAGGTGGGACGCACTGGGAAGTCACTGCGCGCAATGTACGAGAAGGCCTCGGCCAACAGCGAGCGCAGCGAGTTGTCGTGCGCGATCAGCAGAGCCTACAGAGAGACAGGTGTTGATGAGCGACAACGCGTTCCCAAGCTAGCAAACGCGGGACGCACCTCGAGCAGGTTCTGGCGGATGGCGATGCGCTCGTCCTCCGGGATCACGCGCACGAGCTCTCCGTTGACGAAGTCTCCGTCCCAGTGCTTCTGCACGACGTTCTTGAGCGAGATGGCGGCGGCCTGGCGCACCTCGCGCTCCACGCTCTCCTCGGCCACGAACTGGATCAGCAGCAGCAGCGCGCCGCGCGCGTTGTGCAGGTTCTTGATCTGCTCGGTCGCGGCGTCGCGCGCCGCGTTGTCCACGCTGATGGTGTGCTTGAGGATGTGGTGCAGTTGCTGGGCGTCCATGGTCGCTGGCGGCGTAGAGTCACTCTGCGTTCTCTTCTCTTCAGTCGGACGGCGGGCGCAGCTCGTGGGGCGGCGTCTTGGCTTCGCTTGTACCAGCCAGCCACTCTGCAGGTCCACTGGCGGGGCGGAGAACGTACAGGATCGTACCGCAAACACGGTACAAATCCAAAAACCACGGAAGAGACAGTGGTTTTTGGAGCAGGCTCTGCTGGGTTTTGCAAAACAGGGTGGGAAATCGAATGGCTCCGGCACGAGCGAAGCCACATTTCACACTGCCCCTCGCTTCAACTGGTGATGGGATGGGTTCACTCGCCCGCTGACGGAGCTCCTCGTGTCCCTCACTAATTTTGGCTGGGAACGGGAGGCCTGCGCACTGTGTGTGTGTGTGTGTGTGTGTGTGTGTGGGTGTGGGTGTGTTGTGATACCGGTGCTTACAGTGTTGTCGCTGTTGGGTGAGTTTGAATTGGCACTGCGGCGGCAAGTCTCTGAAAATGACAAGAGGCTGAAGAGAGGAAGAGAGAGTCTCATGGTTGAGTGAGGTACAGTAGGAGAAGAAAGCTTTTGCGGTCGAAGTAGGAATGGCATCGGGATTGCTCTGTTTATTAAATATAAATCCTCAAAAAGTGAAAGATCCATCACAAGAACACTTCCAGACTGCCTACTAGGCTAGCTCGCCGCGACGACAGATCTCTCGCGCAAAGGAAAAATGCAAAAGGCGAACAAACGCTGAAGAACGACGCGCAGAGAAGACTGCCATGCAGAGACGCTTAGTCGACCTCCTCCATGGTGCTCTCCTCCTCGCCCTCACCCTCAAGTGGCGGCAAGTCATCCATCGAGTCGTCCACGACCTCGTCGTCCTCGTCGATGCTCAGGCCGAGCTTGATGAGACGGTGGATGCGGTTGGCGAACGTCGTTGGCTCGTCGAGGCTGAAGCCCGACGTGAGGAGCGACGTGTCGTACAGGAGCCAGATCAGGTCCTTGACCGTCTTGTCGCTCTTGTCGGCCTCAGCCTTCTCGCGAAGCGACTTGATGATCGGGTGGAGCGGGTTGATCTCCATGGTCTTCTTCGACGACATGTACGACGAGGTGCTGCTGTCGCGAAGGGCCTGCGCCTTCATGATACGCTCCATGTTGGCCGACCAGCCGTACTCGCCGGTGACGAGCACGCACGGCGACTCGACGATACGGTTCGAGATGTCGACCTTCTCGACCTTGTCGTCAAGCACTTCCTTCATGAGCTTGCAAAGACCGGCGGTGGCGGCCTTGGCCTCCTCGAACGCCTTCTTCTCATCCTCGGTCTCCTCCATCTTGAGGCCTTCCTTGGTGGCGCAGATGAGCTTCTTGCCCTCGTACTCCTTGAGCTGCTGGACGGCGTACTCGTCGATGGCGTCGACCATGTAGATGACCTCGTAGCCCTTCTTCTTGAGCTTCTCAATGAACGGCGAGTTCTCGACGGCCTTCTTGCTCTCACCCGTCACGTAGTAGATACCTGGCTGGTTCTCCGGCATGCGGCTGATGTAGTCGTCGAGCGACGTCGGCTCCTCGCCCGACTTGGTCGAGTGGTAGCGGAGCAGCTTGGCAATCTTGTTGCGGTTGGTCGAGTCCTCGTGGATGCCGAGCTTGAGGTTCTTGCTGAACGCCTCGTAGAACTTGTTGTACTTCTCCGAGTCCTCGGCGATCTCGGCGAACATCTCCAAGCACTTCTTGACGAGGTTCTTCTTGATCACACGCAGGATCTTGTTCTGCTGGAGCGTCTCACGCGAGATGTTGAGCGGCAGGTCTTCCGAGTCGACGACACCCTTGACGAACGAGAGGTACTCTGGCATGAGGTCCTCGCAGTTGTCCATGATGAACACACGACGCACGTAGAGTTTGATGTTGTTGAGCTTCTTCTTGGCACCACCCTCGAACATGTCGAACGGCGCACGCTTTGGGGCGTACAGGCAGGCCTTGAACTCCAGCTGGCCCTCCACCGAGAAGTGCTTCACGGCGAGGTGCTCCTCCCAGTCGTTGGTGAGCGACTTGTAGAACGACGCGTACTCCTCGTGGGTCACATCCTCAGGCTTGCGCATCCAGATCGGCTTCTGGCTGTTGAGGTGGTTCCAGTCGTGGGTGACCTCCTTGATCTTCTTGGTCTTCTTCTTCTTGTCGCCCTCCTCCTCGGTCACGTCCTCGACCTTTGGCTTGTCATCGTCAGCCTCCTCCTCGTCCTCCTCGTCGTCCGTGACCTCCTTCTCCTCCGTCTTCTCGACGTAGAGCTTGATCGGGAAGCCAATGAACTCGGAGTGCTTCTTCACGAGGTCCTTGAGCTTGCGCTCCTCGAGGTACTCGAGCATGTCCTCCTTGAGCTTGAGCACGATGCGCGTACCACGCGTGATCGGCGCCGAGGTGTCTGGCGTGACGGTGAACGAGCCACCGGCGGCCGACTCCCACACGTACTGCTCATCGTCGTTGTGCTTGGAGTGCACGACGACCTTGTCGGCGACGAGGTAGGCCGAGTAGAAGCCCACACCGAACTGGCCGATCATCGAGATGTCGGCGCCGGCGGCCAGGGCCTCCATAAACGCCTTGGTGCCCGACTTGGCGATGGTGCCGAGGTTGTTGATGAGGTCGGCCTTGGTCATGCCGATGCCCGAGTCCTCAAGCGTGAGCGTGCCGTTGGCCTTGTCCGGGATGATGCGGATCTCGAGGTTCTTGTCCGAGTCGAGCACCGAGGCGTCGGTCAGCGACGAGTAGCGGATCTTGTCGAGCGCATCCGAGGCGTTCGAGATGAGCTCACGCAGGAAGATGTCCTTGTTCGAGTAGAACGTGTTGATGATGAGGCTCAACAACTGGTTGATGTCGGCCGAGAAGGCAAAGGTCTCAGCTTCGGCGCTCATGGTGCTTGGCGGGGCGGTGGTTCGGTCGACGGTCCCTGGAAGTCGGAAATTCGCGAATGACCTCGCGACTGGGGAGCGCTTTGCCTTGGCTTGGTGGCTCGCTTGGCTCGGCCGCAGACAGCCACAGGCGACGGCAACTGCAGGCACCAAGTCTCGAAGGTTCGACTCCCAAATCTTTCCGTAGTTTTCCGGCTGAAAGTGGGTCGAGAGGTGGAAGACCCTTTCCGAGAAGACGGGCGACGTCTTCACAAACCCACCAAAGACGAACTTCGGGCCAACCCAGTGGCGGGTCAACACGCCTGTTTCGAACGTTCTAGATTGTGATACAACATCTGTTAAGGGAAGTTAAGATGCCACAGGTTTCTTTCTGTTTTCCCTGATAAGCGAAAGGTTATTTGTTTTGGTAAGCCAAGACCAAGTCACTCGTCATAGATCTTGAAACGTCTTGAGGAGGGTACTCCATATAGAGAGGGACCGACGAATGAGATCGTTGACGACCCACGTGGCAACGGAGGTTCTCGAAGCGACGCGAGTTTCCACATCAAGCGGCAGGCGAATGAGCCAAGAGACGCGAAGAGGAGGGCGGTATTCTGGAATGCCGAGAGGCTTCCACAGCGCGAAAGATGGATGGTTGTTGCAGCGAGCGGCCAGACTCTCTCGCTTTACGTCCGGTTGATAGCGGTGGCCTCTGTCGCTTCTCTCCGCTGTCGCGCAGGTGATGAGAAGACGCGACCGCTGCTTGGCATCGCTCCCAGTGATCCTGGGGGCTGCGGTTGACTCGCCAGCGATTTCATTTTCGGCGCTGTGTCTGTAGAGCTTTTCTTCCGCGAGTCGCGACGCGCAGAGCATACCCTGGCAGCTCGGTTGCCGGTCGGTCCGTTGCGGTGACTTCATGAGTGCGGACTGAAGACGGCCTCCATCGTTGACGCTGGTGTTACGGATGGCGACGGAAACTCGAGGAGCGCTCAGCGTGAGAGTTGAAAAGTCAATCCATTAGTGTCTTCATAGGATGGAATCGACACGCTCTCGGCCCCTTCGCAGTCTTGAGGTGAGAGCGGCTTTATACTCAAGGTGGGTGCACGCGATCACAGTACGTCGAATCAACGGCGGTACGGACACGCGATAGCGTGGCAAGCGGTTGGTGTGGTTACTGCGTTCGATCGTGCGTCGTTACGGTGGCAAACGCGCTTGTGCGACTCTGTCGCCGCTGCTCTTGTCGTCGAACTCCTCCACGGAACTGTTCACTGACCTGACTCGAAAGCTGAGGTTCTTCAAAGAGCGCACTGGCGGCAGTTTGCAGCATCAGCCAGCCAGCGAATGCTTGCTGTTCGAAGTGCTATGTACAGTTGTAGGGTGAGTCGTACGCAGACACCATCCTTCCTCTTAAGGATGGTCGTCAGGCTTTGCACATAATGCTGAGTGCCTTCCGCCGTGTGGGAAGTTGGTTTGGTCTGCCAGACGCCACCAAGTGTCGAAGAGGATGTCTGCCATGAAGCGCAGAGGTGTGGTCGGACACGTTTTCAGCGAGAGCTGAAGCCATCCCAGAGCATCGGCCGGCTGCTGGGCGCCATATCTGGTCTGACCTCATGCCCGCAGCGGACTGGGTGGCTAATAGGCAGCGAGCGTAGCCGCCCTCGCCAGGAGGGCGTGAAGAAAGTCGCAAAGGCGGCCCAGAACAGCACTGTAGTCCCTGACGTCAGTCACGCTCGGTAGGATTCGGAACCCGCTTGCACTTGCAGTCCTGACGTCCGCACTGCGGACTCCGAGGGGACGGTCCGCTGCAGGCTGCAGCCGCTGCTTGAAGCGGCCGCATCACAGATCTCCTCGTTGTCCCGCTGGTCCGTCTCCTGTCACACACGCAGTTTCGGAACACGGCCGCGCGAGCCAATGGCCAGCGCGCGCACCAGCCAGCGCGCTGCCGTCACTGCGCGCTGGCGTGCTGGGATATGGCTGTCTCACGAGAGCCGCCACCACCCATTCCACTTGCATCGGCTCGGCGCACTTGCGCCCGGAGCTCTTCGCGTTAGCTGACCGTTTCTTGCTCTCCGAAGCGTCCAACCAAACTCCACTCGAATCATTTACGTGGGAGTTGGCTCGTCTCTGCGCCTCCATCTGGCTACTGGGTTAAGATGAAGTGAAGATCCCACGAGGTTTTGGGGTTTTATGGTGCCACTCCCGCGTCAGCACTCAGCCTGACGCAGATCCAACAACTCCTCCAGCACAGATCCCTCCTCGGAGCTGCTGGATCCAAGCGCGGAGCTGCTCGCATCCAGACGCCGACGGCGACGCTCACATCTCAATTTGCTTCAGCCCAAGCACAGCCAGCCACCGGTCAAGCCGAAGACAACTCCAAAGGCGCCATGAACGCCACCGTCGCCCCCGTGGCCACGCCCGCCGCGCCTGTGTGGCCGGCCAACATCACCCCTGTCGAGAGCTGGACGCTCGTGCTGCTGCCTGTCGCGGCGCTCGCCTTGATCTACGTGCTGCTGCGCATCGTGTGGCCAGTGCCGTCGCCGCTGCCTCGCTACCAGTCCATCCCGGGCCCGAACGAGACGACCTCGCTCAAGCCGATTGAGAAGACCAAGACCTCGCTGGTCGAAGAGGGCGAGGTCGCTGGCGACTACGAGGAGAGCTGGCTCAAGACGTTCGACTTTGTCTTCCTCATCGGCATGGTCGCGTACCTCGCCGTCATGCTCATCCTCACCGCCGTGTTCCAGCCGGAGCTGCTCACGTCGTTCTCGTTTTGGATCATGCAGCTCCCGAAGCTCGGCGTCATGATGCTCGTGTCGCTCATCGGCGGTATGATCTGCCGCCACTTCTGCGACGTGGACAACAAGGGCTACATCATCACCAACAAGTCGTCCAAGTTCAAGGTCAACTACACGCGTAAGCTGCAGCACTTTGCCGCCTACATGGTGCCGCTGGTGATCAAGTCGGAGGTGTCGGGCCCGCTGGCGCTCGCCTGGGGCGACTTCTTCAGCATGCTCGGTTTCTTGGTGCTCATCAAGCCGATCCGTGAGCGCTCCAAGTTCTTCATGCTGCAGTTCAACTCGCTCGACCGTCCAGAGGATCGCCCAGAGACCCTCAAGTGGATCATTGCCGGCAACATCGCGCCCGGCATGTTCATCCTGATGTTCTTCAAGTGGCTGTTCGCCGACCAGGGCGCGCTCACGTTCATCCTTGTCTTCATCACTGGCATCGGTGATGGTCTTGCGGAGCCAGTTGGCATCACGTGGGGCAAGCACAAGTACAAGACGCGCGGCTGCTTCTCCAAGAACAAGTACACGCGCAGCTGGGAGGGCAGCGCCTGCGTGTTCCTCTCGGGCCTCATCTTCCCTGCGCTGCAGTACGCCAACTTCGACAACTTCACGCAGGTGCTGCTGTCGATGCTCATCCTCGCACCGACGATGGCGTACGCTGAGGCCACTGCTCCGCACACGATGGACACGCCGGTGCTCATGATCGGATGCGGTGCGATTCTGTACGCCATCACCAACCTCGTCTAGATTCGTTGCAACATGTAGGGATGCGATTGCTCAGGCTCTACTCTGATCAATAGAACGAGATTTGAAATCGCCATGTCCCAACCCCCACGTTGTCTTTGATTGCGCATCTAAATGCCCTTG
Organism: Pythium apleroticum; assembly: GCA_023337875.1. Lineage (NCBI taxonomy): Eukaryota > Oomycota > Peronosporomycetes > Pythiales > Pythiaceae > Pythium > Pythium apleroticum. The sequence goes on along the minus strand of JAADXN010000589.1, from coordinate 9,046 downwards.
GAGCGCCAGTTTGTGAGATCTTCTAGTCCGTCGCTGTCGCTGTCGCTGCCATCACCATCACCCTCTCCAGATTCGTTGGATTCGATGTCTGAGTCATTCACCTCCGCCACACGCCGGCGTTTGGCCGCCTCTGCCGCCGCTTCTCTCACGATCGCAGTCAGATCGTCGTCTCCTTCCTCGCCCGCCTCATTCGCACCCGCCTCTCTGTCTCGCTTCTTCCCACTCTGCAGGTCGTCCTCTCCACCACCGACTGACGGTGCAGTCGCGTGCTCCAATGCCTGGCGATATCGGTCGACGTATTGCATGTTCTCGAGCGACTCTTCCGCCTCCCGCGCCGCACCTTCGTCCTCTGCGTCCTGGCCTTCAGCGGCGTCGTCTTCCTGCTCCTCGCTTTGCTCCACTTGTGCGACGAACGCCTGGAACTGCTCCCAATCCGCATCGTGGTTGGCTTGAGCAGCAGCGCCATTCGCGACTGGCTTACCAACAGTAGCGGCGCTACAGTGACGAACGTGCACATGTCATGACCTCTCGATTCCTCATGTATAGTTGCTTATCCATCCGCACTCACCGCTTCGCGGCAGCGTCGCTCGTGTGCGTCGCCATCTTCCTCGTTTCCCGCCAATTCCTGCTCACCCAACAAACAATTGTCTACATGAGATATTTCGTCTCGTCTTTAGTCTATTTCTGTAGAATACGGAAATGAGCACTTCAACATATTGACTTAGGTCATCTCAAAGCCGGCTCCGGACGAAATGGACAGCAGCAGCTTGGCTCGCAGCGTGCGGTAGGAGCCGTACGTGGGCAGCTTGAGCGTGTTGAAGCAAGTGGAGGAGCTGGGCAGCAGCTCGTCGTCGCTGCGGATGGGGATCTTCTGCACGCAGAACGGCGGCGTGAGCGCGCCAAATCCCAGCGACGGCGCGCGCTGGCAACTGGTCGTGAACCGCAGAAAGGACGCGCGCTCCGACGGCGAGAAGCTCTCGAGCGCTTGCCACAACCACTGCACGCGCTTGTCCATGGCATAGTAGCCGCCCGCGTACTTGGTATGGGCCTTGAGATCCGCCAGGTCGATGTCGCCGCTCTTGCCCGAGATGAGCACCTGCAGCTCCGGCTCGTTGAAGAGCTGCAGCCATCGCAAGTCGATGATGTCGGCCAGCCCAGCGCGGAACGCGGCGCTCTGCTCGCGGATCTGCGTGTTGAGGTAGTAGTTGGCGACCAGGTGGATGTAGCGCGTGCGCGTGGTGTTGGTCACGTCTACGTTTGCGCCGTTCGGGATCAGCTCCACTTCGCGCTGCTCTCCGAAGAACTCGTGGACGACCGAGAACGTGAGACCGAGATCCTCCACGTCGCCGTCATACGACTTGAGGAACATGAGGTTCTAAACTCGACACATCAGCGTTAGAGGGATGTTGCTGGTATGAGGTCGTCCTGTTCCATACCTTGTAGATCTCGGGATCTAGCGATGGCAAATCGCTCAGGTGGTTGAACGAGTGGAGCAGTTTCGACAGGAAGAACTGCGCGAACTTGGGCTGGACGACGATGCCTTCGTAGAGCGCTTTGCCCAGGATGCGGCCAACAAACTGAAACAGAGTGAGCGGGTCAGCCTCGCGAGCAAAGTGCGCGGACGCTGCGTGCGGGTTGGGATACAAGAGCTGCTCGGACGACGTGGTGAGAAAGAGTCCGTACTGCAGATCAAACGCCAGGTTGGACAGATCGAGCCAGAACTCCTTGAAGAGACCGCCAGCGTCGATGCCGATCTCTTCACGACCAGCGGCATTCACGAACACGACGTTGATTCGCTTCTTCAGGTTGGATCGAATCACGTTCAGCTTTGTCAGTCCGTCTTCCAAGATCGCTCCTCGACGGATCCGCACGCGATACGCCGCCACTGCGTTGCCTGTGGTCGCATCGCCCTGGTGCGTGAGCTTGTCCGCCGCCACGAGCCGTTGGAACAACTTGACACGCTCGGGGAACGGAACGATGAACGGCATCGAGCTGATGAGTTTGTTGGCACGCGGCGTGCCCAACAGAACCTCTTCGATGAGCTGCGAGCTGTCCAGTCCGGGCAACACCCTGGTGGAAAACAGAAGCGTCATTAGAAACCTCTCACCGTCATCGTAACAATCGTACAAAGCGATCCTACCAACTAGAAACGTTGCAAAAGGGCAAACGCGAGCACCGACTGTAGAGGTCGCTAAGAAGCCGAGTCGCCGCGTCGACGAGGAAGACGCCAAAGTCGATGGAGACGCCTGGCTCCGCTGGTCGTATACCGTGGATCCAGTACGCTGAGTGGAGCGCGTGCTTCAGGCCAACCACAATTCGTTCGAGTTGACGCAATGGGAGTGGAAGCTCATCACCATACATCTGCAAACCGACGGAGCGTGAGACGAGATTGCAGCCACAGTCAATAGTTTCCTGAAATCACCCACCTCTTCATCATCGAGGACCAGCAGCAAGTGGCTGTACGTCGTACAGAACAACGAGAGTGTGGCTGCGTACCCGTCACTGGCCTTCACATGGAGTAGACTTGTATCCTGTGTTCAGACAGCATTTTCAGTGGGGCTTCACGAGTTCAATCTAGAAACGACACGACCTACCCGTGAGTAGTCTTCAAAGTCCTTCACGTCCTGAAGAACCGACCACAGAAACGCCACGAAGTGAACTTGTGTGGCCACATCCTGAGAGGAAGCCGACGCCACTGGTAGTTTATAGAACGACAAGACGTTGATAACGTTCATCGAAGCCTGGTATGCCTGCCCTTGCTTCGCGTGATGCGGCCAACGCGACAGAAATGTGCTGAACAAGAGCGTCACTGCATACACATGGTCCAAGTCAAAGGGCTTGTCGCTCGACTGGCGCTTGTGGTCGTCTCGCACGGCAGCTTCTCCCATTGCCAATTGCCGAGCTTGGCTGGTCGTGTCACGCAGCGATGGCTTCCTCTGCAGTGTTATGTCTGTGGGGAGATCTCTTGATTTCTTCAGTCCCGTCTTCTCGAGCAGCTTTCTCGCCCAGCTCGCCCTGCCCAACGACTTCACACGCTGCCACGTTTCGCTGATCGACTGGTGGAGCGACCGCGACGACGCAATATCTCCGAAACCATATTGTTCCTGTGCCATTCACCACCAAGTCAGGATTCGCAAGCTTCCCATTATATATATGAAGTAATGCCGTACATGAATCGTCGGCGCCATGGGGTACATCGGTGTGGGTCGTTCCGTAGCCAGCGGCCTGCGCAGCGCCATCGGTTGGAACTGGATGAGCGAGTCACAGATCCGGCGAATGCGACTTTCCTTCATGAGAAGGCGAAGCTGGTTGTTGAGCGCGTCTGGATACACAACGGGGACCGAGTGGGAGTCCGACACTTTGGTCCACGAGACGGCGACTCCACTAGGAGCGAACGTCTCTGGGGGGACGTGCCGCAGCAGCTTCGTAAACATCTTGACTTCCTTCAGTGTGAGATCCAAGTCCGAGTGACGACCGCAGTCAGATACCCACAGCAAATTGCCGAGTAGCCACGTCACAGACGGGATACCCGGCGTGGATGACGGCGGGAGATCCAACGGCGACGCAAGTGTTGCGTCCACGACGCGGTGCCACAGCACCACCTTGGAGAGCTGGCCCAGCGTGTCGGCGGGGAGAAGCTCAGATAACAGCGGCACACTCAGCAGCAGCTCAACCAACGGCGTCTCTGTTGAAGTGGTCTTCGATACAACATGGATGGCAGTGGCCACGAGTCGCGAAGCGAACGCAGCCGCGTCCGTCCCTTGCCCGCGCGCAACAACCGCGTTCGTGGCCGCAGCAGCCGCCAACGGAAGCAGCAATTGGCGCGTCAGTTCCGTCAGCGAGACACTCGGCATGCGCGCGTATTGCCACGCACGCGGTGAAAACACACGCAGACACGCGCCTGTCGTCACGTGGTCGCGCGCGAAGCCGCAGCTATCCACGAGCTGCAGCACCAGCTTCCCGACGATAGCCGCATCTGCGTAGGGTGCCTGGACACAGAGATCCACGAATCGATTCAGTTGCCACTGGCGCGTTGGTGCGACGTCCCCTGAAGAGAGACCATCGATCGCCGTTTGGCCGCTCAGCGTGTCGCTCCACAGTCGGCTGAGCTGGCTGAGCCGCTTCTGGTCGTCACGATCGGCGCGGTAGAAGAAGAGCAACTTGCGCAGCAGCTCGCACAGCACGTCCAGCGGCAGCGGCAGCGTCTCTCGCTGCAGCAGCGCCTTCAGGCGGTCGATGTCCGCCACCTTGGCGTCGAAGTCGGCGCGTTGCGTCTGCCGCGCACGCCGCACGGCCACGTGGCTGCGCACGAAGCGCTGGAGCCGCTGCGCCGCCAGCTCCCGCTCCCGCTGCTGCGCGCGCGCCTCGCGCTGCTCCTTCGCCCTCTCCAGCACGCGCGCGCGGTCGGCGCCGGCCGCGCGGAGCTCCTTGTCGCGCTGGAACATCGCCCGTCGTCTGTTCAAGTGACTTCAGATTTGTCCTCTTTCCGAAAATTCACGAATCAACGTTGACGGCTTCCAATGCACTTGATTAAGATAATGGCAAACATCCCGATCTTGAAGTTACCAGTGAACCACACCAAAATCCTGTTTTAGAAATGCAAGGAAAGTGTATTTACGTGCGCAGCCGAGCCCCCTGGGCCTCACGCCACTAACATCCCATTCTCGCCGTCGTGGAGGAGCGAGCTCCCTCTAAACGTACTGCGTGATGACGTAGAGGATGACGCCGCAGCCGATCATGAGCACCGGCGTGTCCATCGTGTGCGGAGCGGTGGCCTCAGCGTACGCCATCGTCGGCGCGAGGATGAGCATCGACAGCAGCACCTGCGTGAAGTTGTTGAAGTCGGCGTACTGAAGCGCAGGGAAGATCATGCCGGAGAGGAACACGCAGGCGCTGCCCTCCCAGCTGCGCGTGTACTTGTTCTTGGAGAAGCAGCCGCGCGTCTTGTACTTGTGCTTGCCCCACGCGATCCCCACGGGCTCTGCCAGGCCGTCGCCGATGCCCGTGATGAACACGATGATGAACGTGAGCGCGCCTTGGTCGGCGAACAGCCACTTGAAGAAGAGCAGGATGAACATGCCGGGCGCGATGTTGCCGGCGATGATCCAAGTGAGCGTGTTGGGACGGTCTTCCGGACGGTCGAGCGAGTTGAACTGCAGCATGAAGAACTTGGAGTGCTCACGGATCGGCTTGATGAGCACCAAGAAACCGAGCATGCTGAAGAAGTCGCCCCAAGCCAATGGAAGCGGTCCGGAGAACTCGGACTTGATCACCAGCGGCACCATGTAGGCGGCGAAGTGCTGCAGCTTACGCGTGTAGTTGACCTTGAACTTGGACGACTTGTTGGTGATGATGTAGCCCTTCTCGTCGACATCGCAGAAGTAGCGGCACACAATACCACCAAGAAGCGACACGAGCATCATGACGCCGAGCTTAGGCAGCTGCATGATCCAGAAGTGGCCCGATGTCAAGAGCCACGGCTGGTAGATGTACGTGAGCACAAACAACGTCGCCAAGTACAGCGACATGCCGACGAGGAAGACGAAGTCGAACGTCTTGAGCCAACTCTCCTCGTAGTCGCCAGCGACTTCGCCTTCTTCTACCAGCGAGGTCTTCGGGCGGTCGATCGTGTAGCCGCTGCCTTCGGACGGAATGGCGCCATACGACGGCTGCGAATACTTTGGCAGGCCGAGCGAGGCAGGCGTCTTCCAGATCACGCGCAAGAGGACGTAGATAAGCACAAGCGACACCACAGGCAGCAGTCCGATCACGAGCGACTCGGTCAGTGTGATTGGCTGGGTCCAGTTCTTGGGGATGTAGCCCACCGCGCTGGGCACGGGCGCGGGCGTCGTCGCGTCCGCCATTGTCAACTCAACTCAGGGGCGGGGGCGTGTCTGAAGATACGCGCGCGTGCTGCTGCTTCTCGGACTGACTGAGCGACTGTGAGAGAGTGTGGCGCTCCGCTGCTCGTCGTCGCGGCTTCTCGACTTCTCGTCCACTCGGTTTCTGCCGTTGGATCCTCGGAACGGTGGAAAGTGGGCAAACGGCTCATGGCGACTCTTCGTGGCGAGTCCGTTTCGCAGTGAACCGTGCCACAACCGCTGCGCATACTGAAGGCAAGTGCGACGCGGCTGGCTGCGGTTCAGGACCGCCGATGGCGCTCCAAACGGTGGCAGGGGCGGAAAGCACAGAAATCGCCGCTGCCGTCAGCACAGACCGCGTCCCACGTGACATGCGAGCCGCGCCCATTGGGGTTCTTTTTCTTCGGCCCTTCTCCCATGCAGCGCCGCCTCTCACATTGCCACCAACTTCAACGCGGTATCATTCATGCCAATGCAACACAGCGCAGACGACGAGACCTCACTGAGGTCACCTAAGGATGCCTAGCAGAAAATGGCGTTGATGGCACCCCCACTCGTTTGATGGCCAAAAGGATGGCCACGAGTACGAAGCGACACGCAAACCAAACAGCGCAGTTGTACCCGAAGCTGCAGGTAAACGGTGAAGTATCCAAGCTGACGGTTCTCGCATTTGGCCATATGAACCACTTGGCGGTGACCCGGGCCACGCATCTGACCTGGGCCTCCCACATTTATCTGTCTCTTTTTTGTATGTAATGGGTTAAGCTATCTAAAGTTCGACGTCTTTGTCGAGTGGCTTGAAGAAAGTGAGGATTGATGGCGGGGTGGGCAACTTCTTGGCACTCTTCGGCTGGCCCACTTTCATCTTGATTGGATACTGGACGCCGGGAGCAGTCTTTCGTTTCTCGGTGGCATTGGCAGTCTCCACGTGAAGACTTGGCCCCGGACACTGAGACACTCAGTTCCGATCGACGTGGGGGGCTTCGGCACAGTCTGTGAGGAGCCGCCGGTGCCTCCAGAGCGGCGCATACTCGTGTCGACTACGCGAGCATGCTCCTCCATGTTCTCTCAAGGCTGTTGGATGCAAATTGAACGCACGAATGGAACGCACCCCGAGTCCAAAAAACCCCGGCACATTTCATCCTCACAATTCGGGAACATTTTCCGAGCCAAAAATAAACTAAATAACTCGATTTTGGGGGTCGGCGGATGGCGTGACCCGGGTCACCGCCAAGTGGTTCATATCCACTGGGATAGGATAGCTATCATCAACACATAGCGCAGGTTTCACGGTACATCTCCCTCTGATCAGATCTGATCCCATCAGTTCTGTGCCCTCTGGCGTGCTGATGCTGATCTGCAGTGATTTTCGGCAGAACCCACTATGGACGACGACGCGGAGCTCGCCGCGATGATGCGCGAGAGCGAGCTGCGCCGGGAGCAAGGCGCGCTGGACGAAGACGATGCAGAGCTCAGTGGTGATGAGCGCGAGCCGCTGCGGCGCGCGGCGTCCTCGTCCTCGTCTGCGGCCTCCGCCAGCCGCAGCGGCCCGCCGTCGCGCTGGCGGCTGCTCGTGGGCGCCGTGCTCTTCCTCGCGCGGGTCTTCGTGGACATCGGACGGCGCTGCCTGCGCATCATAGAGCTAAACGTTCCGCGCTATATCGCGCTGGTTGATCGCTGTCTTGTTTACGTGATCCGAGTGAGCGTGCATCCTCGGAAGAAGATCAACTCGCTGCGGCTGCTGAGCACTCTCCTGGTGATCGCGGCCGTGCCGTTCATCATCCTGACGATGTACCGCGTCCAGTTGGCGTCGGCATCCGGCCACGAGTGAGTTCGTCTGATGGCATCGTCGTTGAGGCTTGTGCTTACAGTGTATTATAGTCCGTTAGAGCTCACCGAAGACCACATCAAGCCGATTATCATTGTCGAGCACATGGGCGAACCCACCCCAACGCGTCGGCAAGCGCTGCTTCGTGACGGTGGGGATGGCCTACGAGTCGAACCAGTGGGCAAATTGTGCCTTAACACTCGCCAAGGCCCGAGTCTCGTCACCGACTCCGCTGGCTACGTGTGCTCTCGTCGACAACTCGACCGCTCGCGGCCTGGCTGTTGCAACGAGACCGACACGTCGCTGCCTCGCATCAAACAGTACGCGTGCGACCTGTGCGACACGAGTCCTCCGCACTGCTGCGATGTGTATGAGCACTGCGTCTCCTGCTGCATGCACCCACTCAACGTGAGCATTCCTCGTCGTTACTCAGGTTTGGAACAGGACGAGGAACTGACCGAGACGCTGATTGCATGCGTCCTAGATGGAGTTGCGACGCGACTACTTGACGCACGTGGATCCGTCGCATCCAGTGTATCAGGATCCGAGCCAGTTGACGGTCTTCGAGTTCTGCGCGAGTCGATGCCGCACGTCGTCCGCGAGCGTGCAGCATCAGAACTCCTACCGCAGGTGCGTTCTCACAAGCCAGAAACCCACGCGCTGAAGGCGTTCTATTCTCATTTGCATGCCGTGTGCGCCACAGCCGCCGTACGTTTTGCTACGGCATCCACCGTCCGCTGAAGGTCCTCCCCACAGTCAACAGCGACGACGAACTATCACCAAGGTACCATACCAGCTACGCTCTCTCCGATTCTAGAGGATCTTACTGAGGACTGTGCTCACTCTAGCTCTCCAGCCGCCAACGAGCCGCCAGCTACGCCTGCGCTCGACCTCGACCCGTTTTACGCCCGGTCTCGGTGACCGCTCCGCAATCGATTGCTTGTCCACGCTGCCCGTGGAGGAGGCGTAGTTCGAAAGCCAGGAATCCTAGGTGTACTACTTTAACGACATTTTGATAGGAGGTGCAAGGAAGGAGCGGCGATAGCAGGACGCCTGTCGGCGTCCTTGCCGCCGCGGTTACGGTGTTGGTGATTGGTTCCTATTCTGTTGGGTTGTTTTTCCTCAAGGGCGCGGCGATAGCAGGACGCCTGTCGGCGTCCTTGCCGCCGCGGTTACGGTGTTGGTGATTGGTTCCTATTCTGTTGGGTTGTGTTGAGTTTGTGCGGGTGGAGCGAACCATGAGCGCCATTCGGCCACAGAGGACTGTCAGTTTCTGAGTTGTTCTTAAGATAGTACACCACTACTGTACATTCGAATCCGTGATCTCGCTAAAGTTGCAGGAGGTTAAGTTGCGTGT
>JAADXN010000588.1:0-19521 GCA_023337875.1 Pythium apleroticum | reverse complement strand
TCTATATGGTCGATCAAAACTACTGCTTCCAGTCCATTCTCCTTGCAACCCGAGCATTTGACCCCCAGTTTGGCGACCGCGACAAAGGCATTCGTTTCCCGTTCCGTCATTGGATCATTCGTGTGCTGCGAGACTTTGGCCTGGCTCCCAAGGATCTCTTCGGGTCCACAACTGACGCTGGATCCGACGTCAAATGGATGATGAAGTCGGGATTCGGTCTCCATTGGGAATGGTGTGTAGCGCATCTGTCGAATGCAGCAACAAAAATGGCGTGCGGTCTTGTCGACGATGCAAAGAATTCCAAGAACCGCAAGATGACGGCTTTGCTCAGCTTGATCGTGAAGACGGTGTACCAAACCAAGCACGTCGAAGTGATGGGTTGCCTGTTTGAAGAGCTGTGCGTGATGCTGACGCCCGACTCAACGACGCAGCTCCTCGACTACCGGTCGCATCGCTTTCTTGGTCTTACCAGAGTGATTGAGCGCATTCTAACCAAGTGGCGAGCCCTGGAGGAATGGTATATTGCCCGCCAGGCGAAGGCTGTGCGTGAGAACAAACCGCCACCAGTGTTTCCCCTGGAGGGACGAAGACAAGAGCTAGTTCAAATCCTCTCGCTCCTCAAGCCGATTTCAGCCATCAATGCAACCTCTCAAGCCGAATCGGCTACCCAGGTTGAAGTTCTTCTGTCGCTGTTCATGCTCCGTATGCGAACACTGAACTGCGATGAGCCACTGCGCGACTACAGATCACCCAGCCGCCCCGCTCCGCCAGTTTTCTTCCGCGTTGACGAACTCCTCCCGCTTGTCAAGGAAACTCGCAAGCTCCTTTGCAACACTTTCCACACCAACTTCTTCAAACGATACACGGAGACGGCAACTATGCACCAAGCTTCGTTCTTGTTCGAGTTGCAGCTTGCGCTGCATCCCGACTTCAAGAATCTCGAGTCGTCGCTCGGTCCAATTGTCAAGCTCTGTAGCAAGCAGCACCCACCACCGGTGGCGCGCCGCGATGAGCAAGAAGGAAAAGAAGAGGAAGATCCGGCGCCAGACTTGGACTCTATCGGTGCTTTCAATCTTGTTACTGTTATCGCCATTGTGAAAGAGAGGCTGAGAGTCATCATGAAGAACGCGATCAAGCCGACCAGCCAAACGGAGCCTACTCGGCGTCACTCGGAATTCCTCAGGATGTTTGGATCGGGAAATGCCACTGCAGATACGCAAGCCCAAGAGTCACGAGACGACGCTCAAATTCGCAAGGAGCTTCTGTTGTGGTTCAGCGACAGGACGTTTCTCGAAGAGGTTGAAGAGGACGAAGACGAAGCTGAGCAGCAAGAAGGCGAGAACGAACAAGGTGAAAGCGTGAGAGACGAGAACAAGGAGCCCAAGTACGAGACTGTGCTGAACTACTGGCTTCGCCAGCGAGACCAAGGCCGCTATCAGCTGTTACCGGTGGTAGCTCGTGCGCTTTACGCCATCCCAACTTCCTCGGCTCAACTAGAGCGGGATTTCGGAGTGTCAGGGCTCCACGTGACGCCGCTCCGAGCGAGCATCAGCAAGACGAACGTCGACATGTGTGCATTTCTGAACCGTAATCGCCGGTTCGTCGACATCACGCAGTGTTCACCACTCCCAGGCGAGCGTGATGCCATGGAGATGAACTTCGACGTCATGGAGGACATCGACGACAACTTTGACGTTGATATCACACTCTTTTCGAACGGCCTTGAAGGTTAGGACGCAGCCAGAACGCACGCTGGTTAGGCTCGAAGGCCATGCAAACCCATACTGAAAGCATCATCGTTCAACTTGAAGTGAGATTGAATTCGAAGCATACAAAAGTGTGAGAATTGATGAAAATGAAATGAGGAACGCTAGCGCTAGCGTAAGAGAAAGCTGGCTCGTGCAGAGGCTCGCTGCTGCACAGACGCTTGGGCAGCCTGCCGCGCTACTGCAAGCTTGCTTTGGTTCGAGGTGGTGTGGTTTGGAATCCGCTGTGCCGAAACCCGGAGCTGCGGTTGACGGGCAATACCGCTGGACCCACGCGCGACGCGAACTCGCTGTTGGGTCGCACGTTCGGTCGATTGTCGACGTGCCTGGTCCTCTTCTTCTCGTCTTTGGCGCAGAGTATAACGCGCTGGAGCTATAGCTGCCTCATGCAACGCTTCGAGCTGCTCACGAGCTTCACGCTCAGCCTCCAGTCGATCGGCAAGCTCCAGTCGCCGGATTTGGCGAAGTCGCTGTTCGGTCACACGCTCGGTCGATTGTCGATGTGCTTGGTCCGCTTCTTCTTGGCTTTGGCGGACACTAGCACGAGCTGGTTGAGTTCTAGCTGCCTGATCCAATGCTTCGAGCTGCTCACGGGATCCACGCTCAGCCTCCAGTCGATCGGCAAGCTGCAAACGCCGAGTTTGGTGCAATAGTCGTTCCAAGTTGTACACATGATCGTCATCCTCGGATGTGAAAGTGCTGGATACGTCTCGTGGAGGAGCTGCCGTGAGATCGACTCGTCGAGTCGTTGTTGTGGGAAGCTCGGGTTCAACCTGACGAATCGAATACTGAATTTCATCATGGAGTGGGACCGACTCGCCGTCGACTACTCGGTGAGCACCGTGGCCATGCTCAAGCGACCGCGTAGCCGTCGTGGCCACGTCGGCGTGCTCTGCATACGATGGAGACGGCATGTGTGCCATCTACTGCAGGAATTGCAGAGTTTACACTGACACGGGAATGCCCACCCTCCACACCAGAGTGACCAAACGCTTGCACTGCAGATGATCGGGATTGATCGTCTGGATATGACGATGTACTCGTGGCATCATCTTCTCTGGCGGACGCCATGCGCATGACTGGATAGAACAACAACAGTCAGTGTTACAATTCACACTCCTCACGAGACATACTCACAGTTGATCGCTGTTTCGTGGCGAAACCAAGCCTCGATTCTCGACTCGACTGACCGCTCGAGGTCCACGCAGACAGTCCGCAACGCGCGATAGCGCTCTTCATACTGGGCAATCATCGTCTCATTGGCGACTTTGATGGCTGCCACTTCTTGACGGCTAGTCTGTATGAGGCGACGGTACTGCTCCATTTGTTCGGTCTTCTGGTCGTTGAGCTCGCGTAGAGCCACCAACTCTCGAGTATGCGTATCCTGTGCGGCACGCAATGCGATCAACTCGCGTGTCTGGGCGCCAATATGGTTTTCGAGGGCGACTTGGTTGTCCGGACGCGTTCTGGCAACCACCTCTGCTGCTGAGGCGCGTAGTTCAACGATCCCTTTGGCTTGATTGAGAACGTCCCTTGAAAGCGACGCCACCGCCGCGACGGTCTCGCGAAATGCTTCAGTACTAACAGCGTTTGAGACCACTCGAGCTTCAGTTGCCTCGATCGCCAACTCAAGTGCTCGTCTCGCATCGTTCAGCGCCGCCGTTGTTACCAAACGCTCGCATCTCTTCTCACTTTTCTCGATGCGTGACGAGAGACGCGACACCGCCGACGCAATCGATTCATGTGCAGCAGAGCCAAATTGATCGATGCGATCAGCACAACGTCTCTCTGATTGCCGGCAACTCTCAACTCGCTCCTCGAGTTGCTTCAGTCGACGATCCACTAGAGGCGCGGCTGATTCAGCATCTTTGAGCGAATTCGTGATGCTGACCACGGCGTTGTGTGTCGAAGTTTCGACGGCGTCCATTCGCAAGTTGACGTCACGTTCGCAACGGGCAATGGCGTCTGCGTTTGCTTTCACCAGAATCGAGAGGTTGTACTCGTGCGCCTTGGCGGCGTCTCCTATCTGCACCACCGCTCTGTCAAAGGCCTCTAGGGCCACAAACTGACGCGCAAGCAGTTCTTGACCAACGGCTTCAATTTGCTCGTGGGCGGAAGCTTCGATTCCATGAAGATGAGCCCCTAGGTCGGCTTTTAGCGCGTTCTGGTCGATGTGGACTTGTGCAACAATATCAGTGAGTGCTGCGGCATTGTAACGGGCCTCTTCTGCTGCTGTTCCGACACGCTCATCGATGTAGGCCTTGGTATAGTGCACAGCCTTGACTTGCATGTCAAGCAGTTGGTTTTGTCTGTTGGCGAGATCGCAGACCTTCTCGTTGACCGTGGTGGATCGTGCATCCTCTCGTCCCAGCTCCTCCACAAGTTGGAGAGAAGATGCGTCCGTGTCGCGACGAACTAGTTGGCCTGACATCGTCGTCGTCGCACTTGGTGAATGGTGTGTGGCCGTCACCTCAGTGTGCCTTTTCGCGACGGAAAGATTGCATTGAAAGCGAGCGATGGGAACTCGCATCTAGTAGAAGCGAGCACAGTAATCCGCTCCCTTCGATTAATTCCGAAATATGGGAGCATTCAAACCTAGCTCGCCATTTTTAAACCTAGAGAGCAAAAATGCTCGCTCCCTCCGAACAGACGGAGCGCCTGCTCCTGCTCGGCTCGTCCGACCCCTGCAGTCATGTCATCCAAGTCGTCCGTTTGGAGCAACTGGAGGAGCTGGTCGAGCGAGTGATTCGAGGTGTTAGAGAAAATGACAGGGAGGAAACGTGCGACGATCACATGCAGCAGGCATGTGGTGCTGTCGCAATGGAGACCATGCTGACAGCGGTTCTCGAGAAGCACGGCGTCGTGCCATCCTCAACCCCACAAGACACGCCGAGACCCCAACACCACACCCACGAGCCGAACGGGCAATTCATCTGCGTGGTTCACGACTGAGCCGAGTGATGACAGACTTCGGCTTCCCCAACAAAGTCATTCTCATGTGGCAGTTGTGGTGTTCTCGAAATGACGAGTACCCGACGTATCGAGAGCCGACGAGTTTTGATGTTGGGAGCAACCAAACCAAGCGTCTGGGTGAGCTTCAAATACTCACGCCAAAGATTGCGTCATGTATGCTGGCCAAAGTAATTCTGCCACGGTGGCTTTCACCTGTGGACGCTGTCATGGGATTTGGAGCTGTGAAGACACCACTTCCCATTGCACCAAACTCGAAGACCGGGAGGCAAAGACGCATGAGTCAACTTTCGTTGAGGACCGTAGCACAAAACCTAACCAAATCAAACTGACTGTGAGATCTCTGTTTGACTCGGAGACTTCATGTGGCATGGTACGGATGGTATTTATAATTCAATCGGACAGTCCGTTCGCGACAATGCTTGGCCTCAGTATAACACAATACTAAAAGTGTACACGAGATGCGAATTCGTCGGAGTCTCTGTCCGACAAAACTCCATTGAGAGAGGTCGATCTGTCCGACGAATTCCATTAAAGTTGACTGCAGTGATCTTTCGTTTGTGCAATTCATGGCAGGGGTGCTTGAAAAAGTTGTACTCTATTCAGTTTGCATGCTGCTAATTTCTCAAAAGAGGCTCCGTATTTTGGACCCCCCAAACGGCTGCAGTTTTATTTGGTTGACTCAGAGTCTCTGACCAACCTCCGTGAAGAATTTTGGCAGACTTACACCAACTCAGACCACGGCAAACGGATTCAGTCTTAAACACCAGAAGAAAAAATCCCAGTTAGACACACTGGGGCGTAGAGCGCGATTCCCTCTTCAAAATAGTGTTTTCACCAACTCCAAATTCGCTTCTAGATCAGAGCAAGGTCGTTTTCCGTGAGACGCCTTCGATGTTGTCAAATTTTGGTTTATGTCCAACTTGGTGTATTTTTCGACGCTGAACACGCCTGAGTGGTTTGAATCGTCGTTTTCGGCTTCGATTCTTACGAAATCAGTGACCAAAGTGATTGAATCCAACACAAAAAGTGTTCAATTAATGTTTAAAACCCTCTCCTGGATATTGTTTTTCAAATAGGAAACAAAAAAAACAGGCTAAAAGACAAAACCAGTCTTAACTCCACCTAGTCAGTATCTTCAGTCTTTGACTCGGCCTCGATACGTGCGCGCTGTGCCTTCGTCAGCGTAACCAGAACATGGCGACGTTTGCGAGTTGCAGCAGCTTCGATCTCCTCAGCAGAGCTCCTACTCTTCGGGTTGGCTCGCGTGGGCCTCCTCCATGGCAAATGGCGCGAGTTGGGTGGCCGGAGAGATTGGCTGTTTCTTTGGTGTTTTATACAAAAATCGGAAAACGCTCCGAACCACAAATCAGCCCACTCGTACTTAAGAGAGGGCGCTTGTTTGACGGCGTTTTTCTCGAAAACGAAAAATGGCGGTTAAGACTGATTTCGTTTGCCGTGGTCTCAACTGTGAGACAACCAGAGAGCTCTGGCCTAATAAATCATGTCTTATTATTATGGTAAATATTTGTTCATAACAGTCACATCCGACCCAGTATTAGGAGTCTCGTCTCGTTAATAAGAGTTTTCAATCCATTTTGTTTCTGAGCGTTCGAGTGTTCAGACGGAGCTAGAAGAGTCTGAGTTTTAATGGTAGTGCCCCAACGGAGTGACACCAGCCCAACAGGGCTTATCCTTTCCCAGAAATTTTGATCAGGTTCCACGACGTATTGTTTGTAAATGTAACAGTTACTGCAATCTTTCCGGAGAAGAATATGGAATATATCCTACATCAGCGACTTTTTACCCTATAATAGAGGTTTTCATGCGTTTTCATCAGGGGTCCGGCGAAAAATCGTCTTGAAGTTGGGGCGGCTCCAACGTACTGTTAAGGAATTATGGAGGTTATGTGAAAATGGGACATCTCAACAAGGAAGGGGTATGCATTTCCACATCTCGGGGATTGGATGAACTGATGTCCTCCTTCCAAGACGAAGCGATGTGGAGTTCACGTCAGAGGGGCAGGGGCATTGGATGCAACAATGGACGTATAGATCAGTAGTTTGGAAAGAAAGAGTAGTGTATACGCGATAGATATATCCTAAACACAATCAAATTATGCCTACGATAAATGGAAACCAAACAGCAAGCACACACCTTGTCAAGCATCACCCATACTTGTGGCTGGCCTACTCTGGGAACGCGTCTCGCAGGCCGTGGTGTCGGCCAACGCCGCGCAGCACCACTCCGAATGACTGCTCTAGGGCCGAAGAGCAGCACCGCAGCGAGCGACCGCGCACGAAAGCCTTCTGGTCTTGATACACGAGCTTCGTCAGGAACAACTGCAACTGGAACGCGAGGACCTTGGACAACGCGACGCCGGCATGACCGCGAGAAGAGTCTGCATCCGAGCACTAGAGTCTTGTGGGCTTGAGGGTGTTGGGTCACCGAGCGATCCAGTGTAGGCGGCAGCAGAGCTGGGCAGACTTGCAATGGTGGTCGCTTGGGTGCGAGGAGGTGAGTTGTTGAGTGGCAGTAACACAGGAAGGTGGGCAGCCCACAGCGAGAAACAAAACGAATGGACCCACTGTGATGGCACCCGACTTGTATAGAGAATCAACCAATGATGGAGACTGAGAGGGAAGCGGTGAAAGAGGAAGAAGTAGGAACCCGAGTGATGCCATCACTCCTCAAACCAAACGAGACGAAATGTTGTGAATAAGTCAGGACGGAAGAGAAATCCGAGTGTGTCTCTGTTTGCGAGGTCACTTGACTTTGGAGTCTAATAGTTACAACTGTGAACAAGTATGGCCAATTGCAATCAGCAGACAAGTCTCAAGCGCGGCTTTTTGGTCGTTGGGGCGGACGGCGACCGGCAAGCGAATATCCCTGGCAGGCAGGGCAGCAGGCTAGCGGCTGGGCGCCAAAGATGGCTGACGGAGATCTCTTGAGGCAGGCATGAACGCACGAGCGCTGCCAGCCAACACGCACAACAGAGTGAACGCACGAGCGCTGCCAGCCAACACGCACAACAGAGTGAACGCGCGAGTGGCTGGGCTGGGAGTTCACAGCGAGGCCGAGGGCCTGGGTGTGAAGGCGCGAGCGTAGGATCCGTGTTGGGAGTGAAGCGTGCAGGCGGATGGAAGGAGGATTCACGACAAGTCGACGGCGGACTTGCAAGCGCGAGCTGATGGTGCTGGTATTCTTAGGGAGGACGAACGCGCGACCAGGGGATGGCCGGCTCTGTCGGTCTGACCAAGCTTAGAGCTCACAAGCTCGAGCCCCCCAGGCGGCAGCCCCAATGGCACCGGGGGCAACTTCCATGCCCATTCTGTCTGTGAGTGATGCTTGCTCTCGCCGTCGCAACCTCGGGTCTTGACAGTGAGAAAGTCGTGTAGCTGTTCGCGGCACTCTGTTTGAACCCATAAGCACTAAAAGACAGAGCCAAACCCACCTGGGGTACTACCAACCCCCGTTTCCTCTCGTTCAACCCTCAAAAGGCGGATTTCTGGTGCAAAAAATTGGTGGTCGATTTGGGGTCGATCTTCCTGTCGTGGTGTTAGTCACAACCATATAAAATTACAAAAATGATTTCTTGTCAGCATCTCATGTCGATCTGACATCGATAATATTTACCAATGAAGAAAATTTCTTCATTGTGTGGATGGCTCGGCGCTAGCATATTCAATATGCTAAGCGAAGTGCAAGCGCCCAGCCATCCACACACCAATGGTGGCCTATTATCCTACACCCTGAGGGTTGTTCCACATCGTTCGTATGATCCTCGTCTACTACTTCGCTATAACGGTAACGTTATCATTTAAGTCCGGACCATTTCCCTGATTTCGTCACCCCGCTATAGAATTACCACGCCAAGCATTCGCAGGTATGGTCCTGCGGCGGAGCAGGACCTGTAGGACCAACGACCCAGTCCTCCTTCATTCAGAAGACGGGGGGGGGGGACTCAATAGCGCCCGCACACCTGAGAATGCTTGCCGCGTGGTTGAAGATATGAGCCATTCGGTAGGAAGTCTGGGAGACCCATACCAAACAATACGAGTGATGCAGATGGCCTTATCATCACACCCACATTTACCTGCCTCACAACCTACCAGGGTCTCGTCGCTTGCAGATGCGTGGTCTGTTCGAAGCGAGCAAAAACAACGTATGTTGCACTCACTGGTGGACGGACAGCACGTTGAAATGGTTCGTGCTGGGCTAACGGGCGCATTGTTGTTGTCTTCTATCAACCAGTTGAAGGAACTGCATAGTGCACAGTAGTGGTGGTGAAACTGGTTAGACATGACCGTAGCACGTCTGGGGGCTGGGTTAACAAATCGTCGTCTTCGAACTCGCGATAAATCTGCAATTCGAATTCTTGTGGCTGCGCTCTTCAAGCCGCTTCTCAGCATCGAAAGGTAACTCGATGCAGATTTGTCTTCTGTTATCACGAGTCACGGCGTTAAAACATTTAAGCGAGCGCAATTCGCGCCATTCCACAGTCACAAACTCGGCACTGAGTGGTACTGACATCTCGATCTTTGCCGAAGGATCTGCGCAGGAGAAGCTGCAATACGAAAGCCTGCTCACGCGTGCGGGAAGAGGGAAACTCTCTTCGGGGAGCACGAACGGCGATAGGACTCACCATTGGATCGCGAACAGAAGACCGCCGCTGCGAACGAACGGACGTATCGATGAATCCGCAGAGTTTCTGGCTTTCGGATTTCAAGCTTCCATTGGTCACCTCAAACCACCTCACCAGCCACGAAATGTATCTTCAGAATTGCGCCTCTGCTGCCGCTTGACGGGAGAGGCATGGGCACACACCAAGTACGACACCGCCGCTCGATGAAGTGGGCTGTCGTAGGGATACTAGACGATGAGCTGTACCTGAGTCGTCGAGAACGCAGCGGCCAACGTCGAAGCGCGCGCGACCGGGGCTGGGCGTGTCCAGTTGAGAAGACTAGCCACAGTTGCTTCAAATCGTGCCCATGCATTAGCCGCAAGATCCCAAGTTTGGTGTGCGAAAATAGTCGACGCACCGAGAATCCAACGGTCGCCGGACGCACATTCGATTGATGATGTGATGACATTCACGTCAACTGTCGCCGAGCCTTTTCCATCGACTGCTGTGCGGGAGCTGATAAATTTTGTGAGGCTTCGGTTGGGATTGTGAGTGCGTTCGAGAGGATCGAGAACTCAGCATTGTGTTCCAGAGGTGATGAGACAGCGAGACCCTCGTCGCCTCAACATTCGAACCGAGACCATGGGATTGTCATCATTCGCGCCCGAGATCGGCCACTTACAGTTCAGTACCGGACGATTAGGGTTCCTTGTGAGAAGCTTCGAGCCAGCCCTGATTAGAACGTGGAGGCACACCATCAACACCCGCGAACATGACTGTGCAAGGCGCCTTTCAGCACCAGCTTTCAATAGCAACCACCATCCTCCAAGTCTGAGCGAACGCGAAAACTCACAGTACGATCCATACAATACACTGTAGTTATAAGCTCCCACAGCACTCACGGCACGCTACCGTAGAGCTAGCTGCCTAGACTTCGAAGTAGTTGCTGTGCTGGACCTCTTCAAAGTGGCGGTCGCAGAAGCCGTTTGTGCGCTCGTACCCGGGCCGATTGCATCCGTCCACGAGGCAGCGCTTGCCGCCGCCGTGGGCCCAGCACAAACCGTTCGAGACTGCGACCTTGGTACACTCTGCCTGTCCGCACTGCGTTCCACCGCCGTGGGCCCAGCATTTCCCCTTCGCCTTGGCGCGCTTGGAGCAGCCAGCGACCTTGCACCACGTCGAACCTCCTACCAGACCAGGCACAGAAACGGTAAGTTCCAGGAGTGGAGTCGGTCGGACGAGAGTGTAAACAACATACCATGCTTCCAGCAGAGCCCCATGTACTTGGCCGTCGACTCGCAGCCTTCCGTCGAACACTTGCGCGCGCCCTGCCATTTTCAAATGCTCACAAATTACCATCGAGAACCACAACGTCCCGGTTCGTCCCACACCCACCCACCCCGTGGCGACAGCAGAGACCCTTGTGCACAATGTAGTTATCACATCCGTCCACTCGACACATCCGTCCTTTCCGTTTCTCCTCCCGGCTCAGCGCTTGTGCCGGAGCTGCTACCGCCGCCCCCGGAGACGTAGTAGCACTAACTGGAGCCATGATGGCCGGCTCCTGCAGCGTGAGTCTCTCGATGTCTCGCGCGGCGTCCTCGCCCTGCACAACGTCCGTCTTCTCGTCCTCCTCGTCCAGCGTGGCGCCGTCGGCCATCCAATGCTTGGTCTCTTCCAACAGCCACGGCGGCGACGGCGCTCGCCGCCACGGGCTCGCGACCTCGAGCGGCGACCACGCTGCTGGCACTGCGGCTCTCGCTGGTCGCCGCTCACTGTCAGTCGCTGTCGCCGTGTCGCGTGGCTGCGATGGGCGACGGTCGCCGTCTGACTCATTCAGGATAAACGCCAGCTCCAGTCGCCTGCCTGGCGACGAGGCAGCGTCCGCGCTCGCCTCGCCTCCGCTCGAACGCGCCCGCAGCCGCCGCTGCGGTAGAAGCCGCTGGCTTCGGCCGTCGTCCATGGCGTCGAAGGGCTTTCGCCTCTCGCCACTCGACTCCGAACGCGTGTTCGATCCTTCGCGACGTGTCTTTCCCTTCTCGTTCGTTCTAGTTTCGGTGCTGAAGCGATCGTGCCGCCACGAGATAGATAGAGTTGTCCCTGACGACTCCCTGGCCTCAAGCGCGCATGGTACCGGTACTGAAGAGTGAGTCCATGGCATGGCCTTTGCAACGCCACGACCTCCCACTGCGTACAGTACATTGGGCTCCGTTTTCTATGGTCTCCACTATGGAAGGACCCCTCGTTGATTGGACCCTTTCGAAACCAGGTGAGACGAGCAGCGCAGGTACCAGAAAAGGGTACGTTGAACTTGAAATGTCTGCAGTGCCGTCCAACCACACGTCCAGAGGACCTATGCCACTATGAGGGACAGTAGAAGATTCGACAAGGGACCGACCTGGTGGGTCGGTGAGGCGCAAGCGCAACCCGCGCCCCAAACGAACCCACGGCCCGTGGGGCCACGGGCTCACGCGGCAATCATTCTGCCACCTTCATCAATCAATCCCCCAGCTGAGCCGATCGAAGCTCGACACACCGAAGCCCATCTTTCGGATTGCGCCCGCCAGCAAACACGTTCAAACAGAGCGCCAGGGTTCGCACCCAGAACACTTCATCCATCAGCGATCCACGTTGATATACAGTACACGCCGTGTACGCGACGTCTCTGATGGTGCGAAGGACGCTGGGAGGCCTCGTGATCCTCTGCACAGGCGTTCTCATCCTTCAGAGAGAGAGAGAGAGAGAGAGAAGAGATTCTGTACAGTTTGTTCGCGCTCTAAGCCACCCCTCTAATTCATAGAAAGATCAAGTGTATTATTCTATAAATCCATAAAACCAGTCTCTTTCACCTCTATGCGAGTTGCCAATGCATGTCCGATTGCAGTTCTATCAGCTTCGCGCCGTGGCTTAGAGCGCGAACAAACTGTACTGTACAAACGGCAAGGCATACAGTACACTCACCGTCGCATGCACGTCGTGCGCCATGTTGCGTCACGGGGATGGGTCTGCCTCTTCACGTGCGGCTCGCTTTCACGATTTGTCTCCGCTTGATTGCATCGCGCCAGAGAGGCAGACGGTCTGACCACAACAGCGAACCTTCAACTTTAAAAACAGATACTTTGCACGAAAAAATGAAACAAAAATACGTGATTTCAGACGATTTGGTCAGTCTTCCGCACTTCGAGACTTGATTCTCGTGTTCTCGCGGGAGAACACACACACCACACACAACATCAACTGCTTTAGCTGTTGGTGGGTGCCACGGAAATGACCCCCCTGCAGCTGGTTGTCACGCGAGTGGGATGGGTTTTGTAAAAATGTTGACAACAGACCACAATTTGGGATTTAGTGCAACGTTCAGTAACGTTTGCTTCGATTTGCTACAGCATTGCCAGTGGCAATACGCCACGCAAGTGAGACCGCGTGCTGTCGATACAAACAGCAAGAAATCGTCAATTCTAGGATCTGTGTCTGTGAACGAAAGAAAGCGGGCAGCCACTGGAACCAGCAGAAGGGAAATGACATTGTGGGAGGGAGGCTCCTGACTTCAATGTGAAATTTGGATATCGCACTGAGATCTCGATTGCCACATCGCAGCGACAAGTACTCCGCAGCTTGCGTGGCGTGTTTGGGTATCATGTGGCCTCATTCCATGGGTGCATCTGTGCGGCTATCGATGAAGATACCAACCCCCCACCCTCTATTACCCTTTATTATCCGTGGATCACCATACAGTACCTGGTCGGCCCGCGGATACAGGCGCATGCCCACCGGGCCTGACTACTGTACGCAGTTCTCCATTGAAGGCAAACACGCAACCGAAACTGGATCGGATCCACGAAGCTCGTAATCTACCTTCACGCCCACTCGCTTGATCACTCGTTCCAACTGGGCCAGTTGAAGTAGAATCGAGACGCACGCATTTGTCGCTTTGTCGCTTTGTCGCTTGTCGTTTGTCGTGGACGAAGGCACTGGCCAATCGAATGGAGACGACTGCCATGGTGCAGCCCAGATTTCTTTCCGGTCGATCGACCAAAAGTGTCACTCGCACGAGGGAGCCACGGTCTCACTTCCAAACTCTTGGGGTTTGTATGGGACACGGCGTTGTCGCCTTCGTCGTAGGGGACACGGTGAGAGTGCGGACACATCGGCACCACTGACGCGCACCACCGTCACCCGGCGGTCTATTTGGCGACCGCCTGGCAGCCTCGGAGCCCGCTCATCCCCCAGGTCGCGTATTCCACCCACAGCCCCAGCCGGCCGGCTCAGCCATCAAAGTTTTAAGTGTGTGGAGTCACTCTGGGAACGGGCGTGGAGGCGTGAGTCGCGCGTGACCTCCGCAGGTCTCACGCAGCAGTAAGACATGGAGGAGGGCGAGCTGGAGGAGAAAGACGAGCAGCAGCACAGCGACGAGCTGCCCTGGCGCTGGCGCGGGGCCGCCGACAGCGGAACTCACAACCGCCTGAGCGAGATGAAGAGCGAGGACGCCGACGAGCCGATCTCCCCGGGACGATACAACTTGGCGTTTATTCTGAACAGCCAGCGAGCGCCTTCAGCGTCGCCGCCGCCCGTGACGGAAGACACGTACACGGAGTACGAGGCGTCGCTGCGCCGCGCGCACACTGCGGCGGCGGGGCCAGCGGTGTTCATACAGCCGCCGAGACGAAGCGGCAAGCGTCCTCGATCTCACGCTGCCAATCAAGCCAGCAGTGCGCTCGTGTCCAGTTCTCGAGCTCCGAGTGCGGCATCACCACAGGGAGCGTTGTTCTCACCGCCTTCGCAACCGACTCAAATGCACCTCTCGACAGACAGAACGTCCACAGACGGCAGACTGGGCAAAAAGCGCGGGCGGACTTGCAAGGCGGACTGCTGCAACAACTACATCGTGCACAAGGGACTCTGCTGCCGCCACGGGGTACGTCAAACAATTCGTGCTGTGAATGGTTGTGAGCTCATGAAAGCGTTGAGTTGACGTAAATTCGAATCGACGTCGGACGTAGGGCGGCAAAAAGTGCTCCGTCGAAGGCTGTGAAACTAGCGCGAAGCACAAGGGGCTCTGCTGGAAGCACGGTACGGCACACGCGCGGCAGCCGCAGGCGCGTTGTCCTCTCACTGACGATATCTTTTTGATACAGGCGGCTCAGTCGAGTGCAAGGTTCCCGACTGTATGAAGAAGGCTAAAGCGAAGGGTCTGTGCTGGGCCCACGGCGGCGGCACCAAGTGCACGCAACCGGATTGCGACAAGGTCGCGATCTCCAACGGGTGCTGCTGGGCGCACGGCGGAGGCAAGCGGTGTATTTATGATGGCTGCAACCGGCCCGCGTACGGACGGACGAACGACTTTTGCACGAAGCATTTCGCGGAGCTCCAGGACGTGGATTATTATGAAGTGTAGTTGAGACTTCACGTAGTGCTGGTCTCAATTTAATAAAATAGCAACGTATTCAAAGCAATCGCGAGCGGGATACTTCTAGGCTCACCTCTCGGCACGGGACAGAGTACCGAGCCAGTGAGCTTCCCAAAGAGGATAGAGCTTTTTGTAACAGGATCTCTTACTGGCATTGGACTCTAAACTTTTCATTTTCTCTGATGGGATCCCATGGCATCACCAAGGCACTGTGTTTGTCCTTCTAAATAGGACGACCACTGTACTGCCCTTTTCTTTGCACGGGTGGATAGCCGCGAAATTCCACAAAGCCCCCCATCGTGCGTAAAGACCGAGCTCTGCGGTCGACTGTTCTGTTCGAGAATGAACGAGAAGGGGGCAAAGGCTTGCGGACACGACGTCGACGTCTGGTTTACATCCCCAGACGATGAGGAGGACTGGATTGGCACATCTGCAGCCCACCAAAACCAAAACGGCGAAAGAGCGAGCAGCCAGATGAGCGACCGGCAGAGGCGGCGAGCGTCTGCCCCGCCTCAGAGGCAGCAGGAGACCTGGGCGGCAGAACGGCTGCAAGCTTCTCAGGGACTCTATGGCCTTGACTTATCAGCGCAGCCGCTGTTCTCCCGCCCGTTACCACCAACATCAGCAACAGTTTTCGTGGTAACTCAAGCTGATCGCCCATTCGTAAATAGCTCCTCGGCTGAGGTGGTCCCTTCGAGATTAGCCTCCACTTCCGCACCACCACAATCAGCGCGCCCGCTCAACCGGATATGCAAGACGCCAGTCTGCGGCAACTACATTGTTCACAAAGGTCTCTGCTATCGCCACGGGGTACGCTCATGCTCACGCTCACAGACACACTAAGCAAAGTGGGTCCCCGACGGAAGCGCTGACGTGGTTATTTTTGGGCAGGGAGGGCGAAAATGTTCTGTTGAAGCCTGTAACAAGAGCGCCAAGCACCAAGGACTCTGCTACCGACACGGTGCGTGTGGTTGCCTCGCATTTTTGCCACTTTGCTGCCGTCTTAATCGTGGATTGCCCCTAGGAGGCTCTGTGGAGTGCAAGGTCGCGGACTGCACCTCGCGCGCGAAGACCAGGGGGCTCTGCTGGACTCACGGCGGTGGGAGTCAATGCACACAAGACGATTGCGTGAAAGTGGCGGTCTCCAACGGACGCTGTTGGGCCCACGGGGGCGGCAACCGCTGCATCCACGACGATTGCCAGCGGCCTGGCATCAAGCGCATTCATGGCTTTTGCAAGAAACATTATGAGGAGCTCAAAAACGTCGACTATTATGAAGTGTGAACCGCTGGGGCTACAGCGCTCGAGTTATATTGTCATTCTTGGTGTCCAAAGCAGTGGATGCGAGGAAATTAATCCCACTGCACGTGAAAAGGGACAAATACCTACTCGACTTCGTTGCATCTTTTGAGACTGCGTCGACTTGGTTGTGGAAAAACTGTTTCACAACGTTGCATCATCCTGCGGACGCTTTTCGAGTTTCGCTGCGACGCTGGCAACGGATTTGATCCCCTTGGGGCAAAGTGAAGTGCTGCAGTTGAGTGACTTGTGGATGCACTCGCAGAGGAATGCTGACACGCGTGCTTGTGACTTCGAAGGGGATCGGGCGGCCACGTCTGCGTTGCATTTTGTTCTTCTCATGTGAAATAATAGCTCACTCGGAAGCTTTGGCAAGTGTACTAATCAAATGGAGAAGACACATTAGGCTAGCCTACTAGCCCTGGATTACCCCGATGATACCAGTTGCGACTAATCAGGCTTTCTTCAGGGAACTCCACACCAATTCACATGACGTTTACATGACTCGGCCCTTGGAGAACACACACTCTACGGCACCTGCTACAAGCCTCCCGACGATCCGAGGCTCATCGAAGTACCTAGCTTTTCAATTGCATCAGTGAGGTGAGACTAGTGTCAAGGTCACTCCATCCATGGGCGTTTAGCGACTCCGTTCCTCACCCGACTACGTAGTTCCATCGGTCCAATATCGATGTCTTCGAATTCTTAGTGAACATGTTTGAACCTCCAGTGTGCACTGCTGCGGTTTCGGCCCGGCGCGTCGGAGGTTTTCGATTCTCTGCAGTTCAGGTCAGTCTTTAGGATGGGAGTTCTCTCTTGCGCCTCTGCGTCGAGCCGACAGGACTCCACTTGAGTGCGTCCGAAAAGCATGTGGCTCAGCATAATTTAGGCGCTGAATCCAGCTCCCAGTGTCGCCGGACAGTAACACCAAAAGTACTCTCCTTGCGTGACCTGACATTTGTCAGTTATTGCTGCCTTACCGACAATGTCAACTTGCGCGCTCCCCTCCAAGCAGAAGCAGAGCTTTTCGGTTCAGGAGATTCTTGTAAGATGTTCTCATGGCTGCCTGGCGGCGAGTTCACTTTCACTTGGAGCGAGTTCTCATATCTTTAGAGTGTTCGTCGAACATCATTTGTCTACAGCACCGTCCAACCAACGCCCAGAGGACCTGCCAAAACGGGGGACAGCTCAAGCATCGACGAGGGATTCATCGTCCAATGATTGCCGAACTTGCCCTTCCCATGTGCAACCCGCACCCCTATCGAACCCACAAACGCCACTTTTCGGCAAATGCAATCGTTGTGACGAGAATCAATCACAGCGGAGTGAGGCTGAATTCAGTGGCAAGCAACCCACCGAACATCATCTTGAAGATTACGGAAGGTCCAACAGTAAGCGTACATGCACAGGGACGTGTACCCGGACACTTCTTTATGCTCCGAGTTGGGATTCCACGCACACCATCCACACTGGGATCTTGGGTCCAAAGTTTTCCATTTTCATAAATGTGTGAGATGCAATAAGCAATCAGAGTCCGTACCGGGCCTTGTAAGTCGCGTTGCGTCATGGAGATGATTCATTCCGTGGGTGGATTCCATCCAACACAGGGAGGGCCGGCTGGTCTGACCACATCATCACCAACTTCAACCTTGAAAAACCATACTTGGTAATAAATATATATATCAAGATTGAAAGATTCAACAATTCTCACCGTCTTCTCCCCCACGAGATTCGATGCCGGGGTGGTTTCGGGGGAGAACATTCGCCACAATGTCATCAACTGCGTTTCCTCTTGATGGATGCCAGGGTTTCGATCGACACTCGCAGCTGGTTGACGTACTGTATGACTGGAGATGAGTTCGCTAAAAACAACGACCCAAAGTGCTTATGTTGGTCGACACAGAGGCTTGATTTGCTACACCACACTGCCAAGTGAGACCGCAAGAACCCAGTACAGTACGAAAGGCTTCGCGTCGTCAGCTCTACGTAATATTCTCGGGTGTGGAGGGAGAAGGTTCGATGGAAGCAGCCGCCAAAGGCAGGAATCTTGGCGCATTGGCCAACTCTGACACCGCATTGAAGCGACCTGTGCGAGGATTCTTTGCGTTTTGTTGAGTCTCAGTGTGTGGATGTGCCGTGTGCATGCACATCATGTAGGTATCGCTATCACTTTGGTACGCTGTGGCACTTTCGCTCGCCGCCCTGACGTTGGAAGGCAACATTCCCAAACGCGCATCTGAACATAACCACTATGAGCAATCTGCCGTCACGTGCGACTCAGGAGACCACCCGCCTTTGTCGACAGTGGGCGCACAATTGCCTATCCAGACTCACGTGTCCTTGGCATTTTTTTCCGTTTGTTGGACGCCGGCCACGGGAATCCAGCCCAGATTTCGTTCTGACCGATGGACGAAACGTGTCACTTTCGCGAGGGATCCACGGTCTCAATCACAGCTCCAGGCGCGTATGCTCAGGTCACCGCGTTGCCACCTCCGTCATACCCTCACTCCACGAGATCTATCGAGGCTGACAAACCAGCAATACTGACCCCCTACCAGCTCCAGCCGGCGTTCTGTATGACGACCGCTTGGAAACATCGGCGTTCGCTCATCATCACGTCGAGCGTTCCACCCACTAAAAGCAGCCAACTCGCGGGCTCTCAGGCTCCAGAGTCTGACGCGCTCGAGCTTCAAAGTTCTTTACTTGTTCAGTGCTCACGATCTCAACGTCTTCACTTCCCACGAACTCAAGATCTTCACTTTTCAAGTTGCCAACTTCTGAGGCTATCAAGCTCTCAAACACTCCAGCAGCAGCAAGAAAAGATGGATCACGACGAGTTCGAGGAGAAGGACGACCGGCAGCACAGCGGTCTGCACAGCGATCTGGACTGGCGCTGGCGCACCGACAGCGAAGCCGACAAACGCCTCAGCGAGATGGAGAGTGTAGACAGCGACGAGTCGAGCGCTTCTGGGCGGTACGACTTGGCCTTCATCCTCAACAGCCACCCGGAACCATCACCTTCGCCACCGCCGGCAACCAGAAACACGACCACAAAGCACGTGGCGTCGCCGCATTACATTGCAGCGGCGGCGCCGTTGCCGTTGCCGCAACCACCACGAAGAACCAGCAAGCATCAGGTGGACAAGAAAGTCAGCCGGGCGGGGGCGTTCAGGTCTGACGTCGTGCGCCCCGCGTCACCGCCAGATGCTGCGTTATCATCGACTTCTCAGCCTGCTAAACGGCGCCCCTCGACGGACAACACGTCTACCGACGACAGGCTGGCCAAAAAGCGCGGGCGCACATGCAGGACGGAGGGCTGCAACAACTACATCGTGCACAAGGGACTCTGCTGCCGCCACGGGGTACGTCGAGCGAGTCTTGGTATTGTTGTGAGTTCGTGGAGGCCTTGTGTTGACGATATTTGAGTTACCGTAGGGTGGCAAGAAGTGCTCCGT
>JAADXN010000587.1:0-19521 GCA_023337875.1 Pythium apleroticum | reverse complement strand
TCCACCCTGCAACAAAAGAAAGGACATACACCAGCTCGTTGTTGCATCTCCTCTCTTTGCTTCATTTACTCCACTCCCTTTTACACAAAGTTGTCTCAAAAATGTGTCTTGGGTGGGGCGTGCGGACTTCAACAAGGAAATTAGTTGTTGAAACGACACTACAGTATTTCCCAACACCGGTATTAGTGTCAGCCCATAATTAGTGTACCAGACACTATATTTGGTAGTTGGATCAATGTGACTTAGTTCAGAAATAGAGTCGCGGACTCTAATTCCGATAATCACTGTACTGTCCAGCGGCACTGAACCAATTTGGTCCGACCGATGCGAGAAAGACACCAGCGAGAAATTCCGTCCGTGCCACTGGCAGCCCCGTGCACTTCGCGGCGTCACTGCTCTTTGGTGGTTTGGCGAGTTTTGATCTCATGAAGGCCAAAGTGTAGAGCGGTCTAGCGATGATCACCTCAGTCCATTTTGCTACTGTACTTTACTTTGGGGGTCTCTCATTCTCACCCACACACTCTCTCTGACCTTCCACCTTCTTTTGGCACCTATCTGTTCGCACTGGGTGCAAGTTGCACCCTGTAGCTCGTCGACTGAACCGAAGGATCCTCTTCAACTCATTACGGGTCGTGAGTAATGACCATAACCAGACGATCTCAACCACAGTCTCACCAGATGCCGTCGTGGTCCTGACTCTCTGTCAACCGCGAAATTTGTGCCACAGGATTTTCTCGCCTAATGTATGCGTCCGTCGGAATCTCCCGCCGTTGCGACTCGCCTCATGACCGCGTGTCACGCCAGCCGTCACGCCCTCACCCACCAGGCCGAAGCCCAGTAGACCAGTCCCTCCCTGGTCTCGTTCGGGTCCGTTTCCATGTATGGTGTCTCCTTCACCGCGCCTTCATCCTCCGTGTCCATTCCGCATTTTGCGTCCCAAGTCTCACTTCTCCAAGTCGAGCTTACCTCTCGCCAACACCACCAACACCACGATGCACTCTGCCAGTCTTCTCTTCAAGACCTTCGCCGTTGTGGCTCTCACCGTCGCTGCCGGCTCGGTGGAGGCCGCTTCGGTTGCCGTGGAGCCTACGACCACGGCCCCGCCTGAGGGAAACGCCACGCTTGAGCCGTGCCCGCCAATGCCGCCAACGCCAACGGAGCCAAGCACGACTCCTCCTCCTCTCACCTCGACGCCTCCAGTGACCTCGGCCCCGCCGGCGAACGCGACCTGCGCGACGCTCGAGAACAAGGACCGCCTAGGCTTTGACTTGAGCGGTGTGCGTGGAAACGTCCAGTCGTGTGACAACGCCTGTAAGACGACTGTGGGCTGCAAGACCTGGACCTGGAGCGACTACAACGGTGGCACGTGCTGGCTCAAGACCCGCGCCGGCAAGCTCCTCGACAAGGCCGGCGTCACCGCGACCGAGTGCGTCACGGAGGGACCTTCGCTTGTGTGCAATGCCTTCACGGACATCGACTTTGTCGGCATGGACGTTGGCAACAAGCCAGCCAAGTCGGCGGACCTGTGCTGCGATCTCTGTAACGAGTTCAGCGGCTGCACGGCCTACGCCTGGTCGAACCACAACGGCGGCACGTGCTGGCTGAAGAAGAGCGTGGGCCA
The DNA here is from genome assembly GCA_023337875.1 of Pythium apleroticum. Lineage (NCBI taxonomy): Eukaryota > Oomycota > Peronosporomycetes > Pythiales > Pythiaceae > Pythium > Pythium apleroticum. The sequence goes on along the minus strand of JAADXN010000587.1, from coordinate 17,900 downwards.
GGTCATCGCCAACCCAGGCGTGATCTCCGGCTCGACCGTCCAGCTCTGGGGTCCTGTGTGCCCATTCGAGTACGATGTGGACTTTGAGGGCAACGACATCGGCAACAAGCCAGCCAAGGACGCCGGCGTGTGCTGCTCGCAGTGCAAGGACAACAAGAACTGCAAGGCGTACTCGTGGAGCAACTTCAACGGTGGCACGTGCTGGATGAAGAGCGGCAAGGGCAACACCATCAAGAAGGCCGGTGTGATCTCCGCCAAGCTCGCCTAGGTGTCATGTGTGAGATCTACGACGACCACAGCAGCATAGCGTCGCTGTGTAATCGATGAAATCAACAAGTTTCCATAGAAACCAACTCGTGTCTTTTTGGGATCGGTCCAGCAAACTGGAGCCGGGGCAAACTGAACTCATCGCTCACGTTCAGATGTGAGACGCGAGTCCTCTGTATCCGTACCGTACAGTACTCGCAATGCCAACCTGACTGACTCATGGTAGAGTTCACCACATTGATTCGAAATTGGCTCAGTCGGGTGTCTATAACCCAGTGCTTATGTCATGCTCGTGGCATGGTCAGCGAACGACTGCCAACCTCGTGGGGTGAACGCTCTCGTCTACAATGCTGTCTGGACATTTCGACGCCAACAAACAGTCAGAGCACGCGTTCACTGCATATCGACCGTACTGTAGAGGCAATCAGCCCGGCGCATGCCGGTGGCGGCCAGTCTACTTGGCGTGCTCATGACAAAGAGCGTCAAAGTGTGCCTCAGCTACCAAGAGGCGACGACGCCCAAGGGGAGGGAGGGGAGGACGAGCTTGTAATTGCCGCTGCTGATCCGTCGGCTCTCTCGCTTTTCATTCCGCATCCTGCGTTCTACCACAACAAGCTCTGCTCAGCTAAGCTTACCACCCTCCCCAGCCCTTTCTCACTTACCACCAAGTGTCACCATGGCTTTCTCTCGTCTTCTCCTCAAGGCCATCGCGCTTGCCGGCTTCATCGCCACCGTCTCCGCTGGAAACCAGAACCAGAACCCGACGCTCGACCCGTGCCCTTCGATGCCGCCTACGCCGTCGGACAGCACGACGTGCAAGACGCTCAAGAACAAGGACCGCTTCGGCTTCGATCTCCGCAGCGTGCAGGGCAACGTCAAGTCGTGCGACGACGCCTGCAAGGCCGTCAGCGCCTGCAAGACGTGGGCGTGGAACGACTACAACGGCGGCACGTGCTGGCTCAAGTCGTTCGCCGGTCCGATCGTGGAGAAGGCTGGCGTGACGACTACCGAGTGCACGTTCAACGGTGCCAGCCCCGAGGTCTGCAAGCTGCACTATGACATCGACTTGGCCGGCGAGGACATCGGCAACAAGCCGGCGTCGTCGGCGACCAAGTGCTGCGCGATCTGTGAGAAGTTCGACAAGTGCACGGCCTTCTCGTGGAGCAACTACAACGGCGGCACGTGCTGGCTGAAGAAGAACGTCGGGCGCAAGGTCGCCAAGGCTGGTGTGATCTCGTCGGCGGTCGACAAGCTTGAGAACGACGGCTGCTCGTTTGTGTACGACACGGACTTTGAGGGCAACGACATTGGCAACAAGCCAGCCAAGGACGCCGCCGTGTGCTGCAGCATCTGCAAGGCCAACAAGGACTGCAAGGCGTACTCGTGGAGCGACTACAAGAGCGGCACGTGCTGGATGAAGAGCGCCAAGGGCAAGACGATCTCGAAGAAGGGCGTGATCTCGGCCAAGCTCGCGTAAGTAGCAGAAGGCGACGAGACGTCAGACTCACCATCGCGCGTAGATGGGATTTGCATTTGACTTTTGGCTAGCAAGCAGCGTCCGTTACGACCGCGAGCGCGGATTCGTTCCTGAACTCTTAGAAATTGCTCGTAAATTTCAAAGGTTACGATTCCTGGACTTGTTGGTGCGGATCTATTTGCGTGTCAGTTCAGGACGGTCTCTGATTGCCTCCCCAAGGCACCTTCCTGGCTTGAGCCTGTTGCGTTCCTCCCTTGGTTGTCAGGATTGACAGCATCGCAGGTTGGTGAACCCACTGATGACTCTCCATAACGGACGCCTGCACGATCCCACAACTCGCTCTATGAGACTGGCGGCCTGGTGAGACCAGTCGCTAGCTACAGTATCAGCGTGGCCACTGGCCCCATCTTGGGTAACTAATGCCTCCAAGACCTCCAACAGCACCAACTAGCTCGCCAGTCCAATGGGCACAAGAAGCGGAATCAGTAGCGCCGACCGTTAGGAGGAGGAGTGCGTTGTACTAGCTGACGCCGCTCTCACTCTCTCTCGATGCGAGGGCTCCGGTCTCTCACTCTACAATTCGCGTCCCTCAACGCACTACAGCCACTACCACACAAGTCAAGCTTTCTTCCTGCCTCCAACAGCACTCGATCAACTCACCATGGCTGTCTCCCGTCTGCTCTTCAACGCCATCGCCCTCGCTGGCTTCCTCGCGTCGGTTTCGGCTCGTCTTTACGACGTCAAGCCGCCTGCTAACGTCCGTCCGTACGACGTTCCTGCTACCACCGAGCCGTGCCCGTCGATGCCTCCAACCAAGTCAGACAGCTCGACGTGCCAGCAGCTCCAGGACAAGGACCGCCCGGGCTACGATTTCAAGAACGTGACGGCCGCTGTCACCTCCTGTGACGGTCTCTGCAAGGGCGACAACGCCTGCAAGACCTGGGCCTGGAGCCAGCACGCTGGCGGCACCTGCTGGCTGAAGAATTACGTGGGCCCCCTCGTTGATCTCGCTGGCGTCGTCACCACCGAGTGCGTGTACCACAACAACGGGCCAGGCCCATCGCCGTCGCCTTCGTGCTCGCTCGAGGATGGCATTGATCTGACTGGTCAGGACATCGGCAACAAGCCAGCGGCGTCGGCGAGCCTGTGCTGCGATATCTGTAAGAACTTTGACAAGTGCAAGGCCTTCTCCTGGAGCAACTACAACGGTGGCACGTGCTGGCTGAAGAAGAACGTCGGCCAGAAGGTCGCCAAGGCCGGCGTGGTCTCGTCGGCGGGCAAGGCTGACGGCAACAACGGCAAGGACACGTGCTCGTTCGAGTTCAGCATCGACTACGTGGGCAACGACATCGGCAACAAGCCAGCCAAGGACGCTGGCGAGTGCTGCTCGCAGTGCAAGGCCAACAAGGACTGCAAGGCGTACACGTGGACGGACTACCAGTACGGCACGTGCTGGATGAAGAGCGCCAAGGGCTCGACCATCGCCAAGGCCGGCGCGGTCTCGGCCAAGCTCAAGTAAAGTACGCCGACCTGAGAACACCTCGCTGACACAACACGAGGACACGACACCATCAGTGGAAGATGGATTGCATTCGAACACACGTACTAGTACCGTAGGAAGCCAACTCTTGCTCCTAGACAGACAACACACAATCAGTAAATGTGACTCACTCAACAACAGCGCTGCCTCCGTGTCATCCGTGTTTGCGGTCACCATCAATCCTGGGTACGCGTGCGTGGCCTCTTGAAAAACTCTTTCGCTTTCGTCTCCTTTCTCAACCTGTATCACACGAAACGCTTCTGGGAATCCTCACGCATCAGCCGGCGGACTCACTCACCAAGCTGCGATATCTGAAACAGTGTGTTGCATTCCCTGTATGATTTTTTACTCGGCGTCGTCGTCGTCTTCCTCTTCTTCTTCGGACGTCTCGCCCGAGTTCTCGACGACGCTGATGGCGACTTCGTTCTCCAGATCGCAGCCTGCGTAGCCGTCGCAAATCACGTACAACTGGAACGTGTACTCGCCGATCTGCTCGGGTGCCGTGAACTCGAGCTGCACGACGGCCTTGGAGCTGGCGAACGGCACGCGCTTGATGCTCAGCAGCGTGTTCTTGGACGCGTCGCCCAGCACGACCCACCAATTCTCGGCCTTCTTGACTGGGTAGTGGCTTGCCTGCACGAGACCGATGTCGTCGTTCTGCGCGTCGTCCTCGTCCTCGTCATCACCTTCACGCTCCAGCTGCACCTTAACGTTGACGCTCGAGCCGGTGCCGATGTTCTTGCCGTTGTTCGCGACCTTGGTCTGCACGTTCACGTCTGGGTACGCGTTACAGAACTTCGCCACGACCGACATCTTCTCGTTTGAGAACGGCAGCAGTTCTTGACGCGCCTTGTCATCCATGCTGAGAATGTCGATTGGCGTCTCCACGTCCTCTTCGAGCTCCATACTTGCCAGTTTGTCCAGCGTCGCCTTGTTGAAGTATGGAATCTGGAGTAGGGGCGAGTCCGTGTTCCATTGGGCCTGCACGACCATTTGCGCCAGGTCCATCGCGGACAGCGCGGGCTTGAGCCATCCGTTCGAACTGATCACATCGACCATCGCGTGGACCAACCGCACGGCGTGGGACAAGATGAAGTCGAGATCCTTTCGCAGCAGCGGACTCAGTTTCTCGTGCTGCTTGCTGAAGTGCATCTGCAGCAGCACGTTCGCCTTGACGTGGGGCTGCGAGTAGTCTCCGTTGGCAGCGACTGGGAACTTCAGATGCTTCGCGAAGGCCTCCAGTCGGTCTTCCTCGCCATGTCGGCTCGGCAGTTCGCTGAACTCGGTTGCCGACGCCAGGATCGTGAGCAGCGCCTTGAGCTTGGACTGGCCAGTCAAACTGCACGCGAACAACTCGATCGTCGTGTACTTGACGTAGTAGTATGCGGCGATCATGCCCAGGTTCAGAGGCGACAGCGTCTCGTCTCCGTCTTCATCTTCCACGACTTGGATGCAGCGAGACTCTTCGAGGGCATTCACCGTTGTCTCCACAAGTTCGGACAAGTGGTCCGACAGATGCACATTCGTAGCACCCTGGAGGTTGTAGTAGTTCGGGTTCTTGATCAAACGGCGGTACATGAACGTCCACGTGAGGTAGTCCACTGCGTCCTGCTTGCTCTCGATCGTCTTCGTCACAATCTCCGCGTTCACGTGGTCGGTCAAGAAGTGCTCCAGCTGGGACTCAACTGGGAGTGGATCGTACAGGAACTTGGCGTAGAACTTCTTCTTCGAAGAATGGCACAGCAGCACACATTTGACGGTCGAGCTGGCCCCCGCGCCGACGTCGCTCGCAAACTTGGTCATCTGGAACACGTCCGCGAGCTGGTAGTCGACGTATCGGTGCTCTTTGCCATCGTAGTACTGGGTGCCCATGATCACGACCATGAACGCACGAATTTGCGAGCTCGGCAGCGACCACGCCAGCGAGTGTGGCACCACCAGAACACGCAGCTTACCCTTCGCATACAGATTCAGCACGTACTCACGGTTCTTGCGCGTCATACCGTCCGTGATGTAACCCACGCCGCTCTCGAGCGTCTGCGACAACGCATTGTCGTCGTTCGGCAGGCTGGGGGACTCGGAGGAACACACGAATCGCTCGGGATCATTCTCTGCCAACGCAAACGTAATCAAGTCGATGGCGCTGAGCTGCGCCTGCTTCGCCGACGGCACGAACACAACAACCTGCTTCTTGTCACCTGCAGACAGCGCCTGGTTCACGATTGTGTTGTACGCGGGCTTCGACATGGCGAGCATGCGCGACGAAAAGTCGTTGATCTCAAACCCTTGGACACGGATCTCCAGTGGCTGCGGTCGTACATTGGGGTGGAAGTTGAAGATGCCGTCGCCTTGGCTGGCTCCGAGCCACTCACCGACATCACGTGCATTCGCGATCGAGTTGCTCATTGCGATGATGCGCAGGCGCTGGCCACTCGTCTTCTTGTCGTTCTGTGCGGCAATGAATCGCATGCGCGACATCACGATCTCGATAGTCGGTCCGAACTCACCGCCACCCACGAAATGCGCTTCATCCACCAACAGCAGACTGACATTCTGGATGCGTTTTCGCTGCTTCCATCGTCGCGAGAGCACGTCCCACTGGGCAGGCGTCGCGATGAGGATGTTGGCGCTTGCGAGTAGCCGCAGGTCGGCTGTGGCGTCGCCTGTGAGCTCCACAACGTTCTGCTTCCAGAAGCTGTTTTCGCCAAACTTTTCGTTCCAGTCCGCAAACTTCTCGTGGCAGCAAGCCTGCTGCGGGTTCAGGTACACGATGAGATGCTCGCCAAACTCCTCACTCTCGTTGTCAGGCTGACCAAGCTTCAGCAGCGTCTTCATCAGCGCAACCTCCGCAACAACGCTCTTGCCGCTGCCAGGGGGCGAGCCCAAGAAGATGTTGCTGTCCGACTCAAGCACACGCGGCAGCACCTGCGTCTGGATCGGGTTGAAGCGCGCAAACTTCCACGGGTTGGTCTTCGGAGCCGTTTTCAAGCTCTTCAGGAGCGCCTCGGCTAGTGGCTTCTTTCCGCCCGTGAGCTTCAAGAGTGCATTGTTCACTTGCAGTGGCTGCAAGTCGAGCAACTCGGTGGGTGGTGAGTTCTTCTGCGGAAGAATGAGCTTGTGAAACGAGATCGGCAGAGAGCTCTCGCAGTGGATCCACTTGTCCGACACGACCTTGATGTAGTAGAGTGGGGCAAGAGGCTCGAACAGTGGGATCGTGAAGCTGATGTACGTCTCCTGCGTAGCGAAGCGGCGCTTGATCACGAGCCACTCGTGATGCAGGATCGTCTCGCTGTCGACGTCGTGGACGAACACCCAGAAGCCCTCAGCATTTCCGTGCAGTTCTCGGTTGAACTCAAAGTCAGGCGTGACGATCAGATCGACCTTGAGCATCGAGCGCGTGATCGGCTGGACATGCGCAGAAAGCTCGAGCTTCGGGAACTGATGGATGAACTTGTACAGCTGCTTGCCGTACTGCGGGTTGTTGATGAGCTGGCCCAGATCTGACGGCTCCAGATCGACGTACTTCTCCCACGGAATGTCCTTCTTCTCTACACGCTTCAGGATTCCTTCCGGCACAAGCGACGCGAACTGGCGCAGCGGCGTGTGTGACAACCACATGCGCTTGTCGACCATCTTGCAGAAGCTCAGCATTCTCTCCGTCACAGCAGCCCACCCACGCGTCAAACAAATCTCGAACATCGCTCGGAAAATACGCGCAGCAGACTGGTGGATGTGGGCCATATCGGCAAGCAAGGCGAACCCGTCGAGCTTCAGGCGCGAAATGTACGACTGCAGCAACACATTTACCTTCGCCGAGCCCGTTCCTCCACCGGACACGCTGTTTGTGACCGCAAGCGACTCCTTGACTGGCACTGGTACTCGCTCCAGCAACTTCGTCAGCTCCAGTCGCTCCTCTGATCGGATGATGATGTACTTGAACTCGTTCGACAGCGAGAACAACCGCAGGATCTCAATGTCCGACATGTGAGGCTTGAGGTACTCGTTGTACGTCTTGATGGAGTCGTGCGAAATGTAGTAGTGACTCGCGACACGACCAAGAGCAGTCACCTGGAAGAGACCCGATCGTCGCTCGTACTTGATCAGGTTGTGCTTCGCCAGCAGCGTCGCGGCCGAGTGAACGAGATCCGTGCGGTACTGGAGCAGCGTTGGGTCGGTTTTGCGATCAGCCAAAGAGACTCCGTACAGAGTTGGATTGCGAAGCATTCGGATGAAGAGGTACGTGTACCCAAGCCACGTAGCTGCCTGCGACACGTTTTGCACCGTGCCGAGCACGATCTCGGCATTCAAGTTGTCCGCGAGGCGCGCCATGAGCTGCGACTCGACTGGGAGCTGCTGGTTCATGAGCGACAGATAGTACGTCAGCTGCGCGTGCTGTGTGATGATGATACCCTCACCCTGCGTGTCATATTGCACACGACCGGCACGACCCAGCATCTGCAGGATATCCAACGGGCTCAGCTCGGTCCAGTCACCGCGTTCAGCATTGTAGATCTGTGTGCCCTTGATGATCACGGTGTGGGCCGGCAAGTTGACACCCCACGCAAGCGTGGCTGTACTGACGAGAACCTTCAAGTGACCGTCGGCAAAGATGTTCTCGACCAGTGTTCGGTGCTCGCGCTTCATACCGGCGTGGTGGATACCAAAACCGTACGGCAACAGATCCTTCAGATCGTCCGCACGCTCGAGCTTCTCCGCTTCTTGGATCAGGATCTCACTGGAGGCTGAGTTCGGACGAAGCAGCTTGGCCAATGTGTCGTTCTCCACAAAGAGATCTCGGATCGCTTGAGCCGTGCTGGCCGTTTCCTTACGCGAGTGCACGAAGATGAGCACCTGGTTGTCCAGCTCGGCTTGTTCGAGCACCTTCTCATAACAGATTTCGTTCATCAGAGCAAAACGCTTGATCGCCTTCTTCTCCATCACACCGATGTACTGCTGCTGAAGTGGCACGGGTCGGTAGCTCGAGTCGAAGTAGAAGAGACCCTTCGACGGATCCACGCGAAGGAAGGCCGCGACGTCCTCGTAGTTCGGCAGCGTCGCCGACAAGCCGACCAGACGCACCATTTGCTGCGTGGCCTCAACATTACGGATCGTACGCGACACCAATGCCTCGAGCACAGGGCCACGCGAATCGTGAAGCAAGTGGATCTCATCGATGATGATCAGGCGCACGAGTTGAGTGTACGTGCGATCATCACCAGACTTTCGCGTAATGATATCCCACTTCTCTGGCGTCGTCACGATGACCTGGGTGTTGAAGAGCTGTTCACGCGACAGGTTCTGGTCACCAGACAGTTCACGAACCTCGATACCGTACGCCTCGGTCAGTCGCGACGACAAGTTGAGGACGACTTCCTGGACAAGAGCCTTCATCGGCGCCACATACACGATCTTGAACGAGTTCAAATCAATCTCACCGGTCTCCGGGTCGCGTGCCTTGAGAACTTCATGCAGAATGGTGAGCATGGCTACGTTTGTCTTACCAGCACCAGTCGGGGCACAGAGCAACAAGTTCTCGCTCGACTCGAACGCCGCCGGATACATCTTCGACTGCACGCGGTTCAACGACTCCATGCCCTTGAACGGAGCCTGCGCCCATTCAGGAAGCGTCTTGATCTTGATGCGCGCCTTCTCCTCGGCAGCTGCGCTCTTCGTGCGCACGGCAGGGACGTGGACTTCCTCGTATCCCTTCTTCTGCGCACGCCACGTACCTTCCGGCAGGCGCACGTCCTTGTTGCTCATCAGGTGGCCAGCCTCCTGGAACGACAGCGACTCGATATCGATGTAACGCTGCGGCTTTTTCGAGTTGGACGACACGTCTTCCATGTTGGCATCTCCGTCGTCATCTTCATCGTCGTCAGGGGCTCGGCGGCCGTCCTTGGTAGCAACGCTATCTTTCTGTTGCTGCTGCTTTCTCAGGCGGTTGGCTTCGGCACGGGACGTGCTCTCCTTGGCGCCGATACGGTCTTGCATCCACGATTCAGCAGACGCCGTGCTCGCCAGCTCACGCAGGATCTTCTCGCCTTCACCTTCGAGCGACTCGTCTGCGAGCATCTCAGCCTCGATCGCCTTTTTCTCCGCGTCGCTTTGCGCCTGCTTGAGCCGCGTGCAGTACAACACCTTCGCGCGGTTCTCCAGCAGCAGCTTGATAAAGTCGAACTTGTCGTAGTCGAGCAGCAGCACGAGGCGGTTCTCACACGCACTCAGGTCTCCACCGGTCTCGCGAAGAATCGCCAACACGTCGTCCACCAGCTTTGCGCTCACTTCGGCGTCCTTGTAGAACTTACTCAGCTCTCGCTGCAGCCAGAACGCGTCGATGCTGTGCGCATGGAGCTTGGTCTTGGCGTCCGCGTCGTCGTTGTCATCGTACTGGCCCTCGCCCTTGAGTCCTGTTCGCGCACGGCTCGCGCGTCCATTTGTGTTGGATTCGTTCGCCTTGTGCTCTTCGTCGTCATCATCGTCGTCGTCCTCCTCCTCGTCATCGCGCACTTCGTCCAGATCCGACTCTTCCTCGTCTTCTTCCTCGTCAAACACCACCGCAACGCCCATTTCTTTATCCAATTCGCCGTTTTTGCCGTCTTCGTCGTCCTCCGGATTCGCGTTTCCGCCGCTTCCTGTCGTCTGTTGGTCCGGGAAAAAGTCCGTAATGCGACGTCCGTACACCACCAACTGGTTGAACGTATCAGGCGCGATCTTCTTCAGCAGCTTCTTGACTTCGGCGTGCTTTTCGTCGTCTCGGTACGTGTCGTTCTTCAGAATCGACAGCACTTCGTCTGCCGTGCCGGCCAGGATCTCGCCCGGCTGGTCGCCCAACTGCCGCGCCACGACGCTCAGGATCTGCTCATACGCGTCCTGGCTCTGCGGGTTCTTCGGCCGGTACGTGCTGCTCTCCAGCGCCAGACTCTCGCTCAGGATATTGGTGCGCGCCGCCGCCAAGCCGCCCGTCACGAACAGCACGCCGCTGCTGGCGTCGGCGCCGCCCACGTCCGCACCGCGCGCCAGCTGCTTGATCTTCTTCTTCAGCCGCTCCTCGCCGTGGCCGTTGTCGCCCTGCGCGCGCTTCTTGTCGGACGGCGCCGTTGCCTTTTGCGCGCGGTCGCCCATGCGGTAGTTGTGGAGCCGTCCTGCCAGCGACTCGACCTCGCCCGTGGGCTCATCGCCACGACGCCGCGAGTCGCGGTCGGCCTCCAGCACCAGGTTGGAGTTGGCGACGTACGCGTACTGCCGCGAGCGCGCATAGTCCTCCGCCATTTTCCCCTAGTGACCAATCTTCCAGGTTGGTGTTGGGGTTTCCGTGCTTGTTGGTGGAACGGGGGCTCCAAGACCTCAATTCATTTTGTGCTTGGCTACAATTCTTTTGGGAATTGAATGTGTGTTCGAATGACAATTCATATCAAAAAGTCAGTTAGGAACGCCTGGTAAGATAGGAACTGATACAAATGTGTAGCCATGTGTTCGATGGGAAAGGCCGCGAGAATGAGGACGAAAATTGGCGGCTGAGAGAGGGAGCGATGCCAATTGCCACAGCGGCATAAGGATCTGTGCGACCAATGGAATGAGCGACCCAGCGTGCTCGATCACCTCGCTTCAGGTGCGGTTACTCATGCGTTGACCGAGGTCTTGCAACGATCTGGTGCAGATTTGTTGACCAGGGCCAAGATAGTTCGACTATAATTAAAGGCCAGGCACACAGGCCTGATCGGCGCTGACTCGGCCTTGACCTCTGTTGCACAAACGGACCCCTACTGAGACGTCGTCTTCGTCTACATCTTCGTCTTCATGGGCAACAACCCGTCCGGACGAGCCGACGGCGGCATCCTCCATGCGTCTCTACAGCGAAGCAAGAGTATCGGACGAAGTGCCAAGTCACTACGCTCTGCAAGATCGATGCGGCGAGCGAGTAACCTCTTCAGCACGCGGGCGAAAGATGCTGTCAGCATTCGGGAACCGATTGAAAAACTGCCGGTGGATATCGAGAACGAGTTTGAGGTGGTGCCGATCGAGCTCAAGATGCAGCGGAACCTGTGCGGATGCTTACATCCACTCGTGCGCGTCGATATCGTGACTGACCTCATGGACGAACTGAGCCGTAGAAGACCATTCGTGGACCGGCGCATCACGCTGAGTGCGCATACGGACGTTCTGCGGATTGTCAAGCGAGACCTCACGATCCACAGCTACTTGGGGCACCGATGGATGGCAGTCACGCCTGACAAGCAGCAGCATCCCCATCTCGTGACGCTTCTCGGTCACTTTTTGCAACAGCACACGTTCCACGTACTCACCGATTACTATGCACAAGGCAGTCTCCAGTCGATGCTCAGCCCAGACAACTCCAGCAGCTTCAAGAAGTCGACACAATTCCAGCAAGAACTCGCGATTCGCGATGCAGTGCGACAACTGTGTGCAGCGATTGCGTTCATGCACGAAGAAGGCGTCGTCCACACAGATCTGTGCCTCGAGAACATCTTCGTGGACGCCCTCGGTGCTCTCCACGTCGGCGATTTTCGCCACGCAATATTTATTGGCAAGACCCGTCCACGCCGACGGGTGCCTCCACCTCCAATTCGGCGAGCGTATGCCGCCCCTGAACTGTATTCTGGACGAGAAGTCGACCTTCCCAAAGCTGATGCATGGTCCGTGGGCATCGTCATTACCATGTTGCTGACGAAGCAAACGCCTATTGAAGAAGCCTCCGCTCGAGACAGCCACTACCGACTATTGCAAGTGCTGGGTGTTCCAAAGTTTCTGGAAAAGTTGATCAAGGATTTCGGCGATACGATCATTGTCACACCAACAATTCGCGAGATTGTGGAGCTCTTAACAGCGTTCCTCCAGTGCGAGCCTGACAAGAGAAGCTCAGTGCTCGAGGCGATCGAGCGATTCCCATGGCTGCGGATGAATCTGCGTCCCTCCCAGGTGGCCGCAGCAGCACCACCAGCTGCACAAAAGGAGATCGCGAATCCTACACAGCCTGAACACACCACAGCCAGGTTGGCCAGCGAGACAACTGTACGTGAGTCCGTCGCCGAGACAGACATCGGAGCGTGAATATGATGTGTCACTGCCACCCAAGAGCGATCGGTCTGAGTAATTGTGTTCTGCATTCATTCACACTGGTGCTCGGTTGTGTATTGTTTCGAGCAACACACGAGAGTCGACGTAAGCAGCATCCTCGACCAAGGATGACGATCCTGCTGCAGTACAGTAATCTCAACAGTAGATGAGACTTCTGCGCTGAAGAGGTTCTAGATCGCGGGCACTTTCACGGAATCAGGTTGCAATTCGCCCAAGAATCATCAATTGATTCGATGCGAGCCTCTGCGTTGAACAACTGAATAGTACTGTATCGTACTGTGTGGACTCGAGACTTCGAGACTCGATCGAAGGGTTCGAGTTGCAGCCTCCCTGGACTCATGGATAAGGGTCTCCGTTGAAGATGCGTACAGTAAAGGATCGACTGGACGATCCCGGTAGTCCACTGGATCACTGGTGTAGAGGATCCCCACAGTACGCTGCGACGAAAGATCAGTCCTCGCCCTGGCACTGTCGGTGCAGTACAGTACTGCTAGGCTGGGAGTACAGTACTGTTCTGCACCGACGCAACCTGTGTGTCTTTGTGACAAAGCCAGAGCTCGTTGCTGTCGATGGATCCACTTTGGATCCACCTGAATCAGACGGAAAGATCGGTGCAACTGTTGGTGGTTCTCAAGTGAAAAATGGGCCAACTCTCCCAACATGGGTTATTGTGCGATCGGTCTAAACCCACCCAAGTACAGTGAGGTTGTTCGTCAATATCCTGTCTTCATCGGGACCCGGGTCCACAAATCAAACCCGTGTCGTTTCGTTCGCTCGGTTCTATTTCGAAGCCTATCCGTTACAGCCACTCACCACACCGATTCATGCGAATGACTGCACGCTCTTATATCCCTGCCATCATCAGCACCTGCGTTGCTTCCGTCATACTACTATGGCTGGCGTCCGAGTGATCCATTGATTGTTGGCCACGTCGTAGTACGTGTTTGATCAGCCTGGTGACTGGTTCCGTGGAAAGGCAAAGATCGCCGCGGCTCAGATACAGTTGCTCGGCGTCGCTCCCATCCCCCGACCCACTTGAGCCGTGCGGATCGCCATCCACGTCCGCTAATAAAAGGGATCGCTCTCGTACTCCAGGACCCCGTGGGCTCCTTCTCACTCTGCGATTTGCCTTCAAACCAACCAGTCGCCACCTACGTCAAGACCATGCGCCTCACCTCGCTGCTGGCCGCGGCCATCGTCCCCGTGGCTGTCAGCCTCTCCGGCTCCTCCTCGTTTGCCCAAGCGCAGACCACCACGGCGTTCAAGTATCGCACATACAGCCAGATTGTGGACTCGATCCTGGCGCTGGAGACCAAGTACCCGCAGTTTGTCGAAGTATTCACGGCCCAGGACCGGTACGGTCTGCCCGTGCGGTCTGAGCTTCAATGCACCCGCAACGGCGTCTCGCAGCCGTGTCTCCACTACGTGATCAAGATCACAGACGAAGCGTCGCTGCCTGATGCGTCTCGCCCAGAGGTCTTCTTCAGCGGAGCTCTCCACGGCGACGAGCGCGTCGGGCCTCAGACCGTGACGGCGCTTGCGGAGCTGCTCGTGGACCACGCTGCGAGACCGGACGGCAACGAGTGGATCAAGCGGCTCGTCAAGACGCGCACGATCGTGATCATGCCCACCACCAATGCCTACGGGTACGAAAAGAACACGCGCGCTGAGCTCAACATCGATCCGAACCGCGACTTTAACTACCTCAAGAGTGCGACGTGTTTCCAGACCATGGTCGCGCGCGCCGTGAACGAAGTGTGGCGTGCCCATCTCTTCCAGTTGGCCATCACGTTCCACGGCGGCACGCAGTCGATCTCGTACGAGTGGGGATCGACCAACCACGAGCTGTCCGCAGGCGGCTCGCAGAAGTCGCCAGACCACCAGGGCCAGTTCTACATGGCACTGGGCATGTCGCGATTCGGCGGCAAGTTCCAGGACAGCTCAACGTACTACCCGAACGGCCCGATGAACGACATCGTGTACGCGGTGAACGGCGGCATGGAAGACTGGGGCTACGCGGCGTCGTGGGAGAATGACTACACGGCGCCCAAGCCCATGAGCGTGTGCAAGCCCACGACCTACGGCGGCTACGCGGCTGAGAAGTCTGTGTACAACAACGCCACGCACCGAGCGTTCAACATTTTGATCGAGACCAGCAACAGCAAGCAGCCAGCCGAGTCGGCTCTGGGCAACAACGCTGCGCTGTCGGACGCTGCTCTCGCTGACTACCTGCCAGCCTCGCAGACGATTGGCCACGTGCCCCGCAACGTGCGCGCGTCGCTCATGTACATCGATCTCGTGCAGCCGTACGTGCTGTGGAAGAACACGACGACCAGCGGCAAGGTTGGCGCAGCCCTGGCGTTTAACTGGGAGGTCCTGGGTGCGTTCACGGTGGACAAGACGCAGCTCACGATCTCCAAGACACCGGACTTCCAGTCGGTTGAGACGACCGCACCTCTCAGCGGGGTTACGCGCTGGTACCACCCAGATATGAAGACGTCCACGGCCACGAACAAGGGCTTGTTTAGCCACAGCGTCACATTTCTCGAGCCTGGCGTGTACTACGTGCAAGCCGTCGCGACTGTGGACCAGGACTGGCAGACGCAGGGCACGGGCAAGGACTTGCCAGCACCATACGTGAAGCCGCAGACCCACGTCGTGAACGCACGCACGAACCCGAACTGGTTCTACAGCAACAACGGCAAGTTCGTGCAAGGCCAGCTCGAGTGGAAGTCCCCTGTGGTGACTGTCGTTGTGGTGTAAGGCGTACAAAGTCGTTCGATTTGTTGTCCATTACAACGAGAATACGAGCATCTCTATCTCTCTGTAACTGGACTTCGTCTGCTAAGCTGACGCAACGCTCATGCCCAAGAATTAGTTTGCTTTCTGAAGCGACCCAAGAATCGCTACTAGCTGGTCGTGGATGGAGTCGAGTTCTTGAATGAGCTGTGCGATACTTGCGCTCGGGCTGACGCTCGACCCAGGATTCGGTTTCGCAGGGCCAGTCGGCGCTGGTGTTGGCGACTGAGCCACAGGTGCTTTCGTCGGAGGGCGCGCTGATGGCTGAGTCGGAGCCGGTGTTGGTGGACGCGCTGGAGTTGGGGCTGGCGTAGTACGAATCAATAGCTGCGTCGGTCGTGGGGTCGGAGCAGGCGTTGGCGGTTTGGTTGGAGCAGGAGTCCAGGCCGGGGTCACCTTCGGGGTGGTGGGTGCTGGAGTCGAAGCTGCCGCTGGAGAAGGCGCTGCTGTCACTGGAGCTGCTGCGGGAGCGTCAGTCTGCGAGTGCACCTTGCCAGTGAAGAACGTGTCCTTGGGTGCGGGCGTGGGCGTCATAACAACCCCTACGAGCCCCGTCGGAAGCTGGAGTGCCCGCGCAGAAACTGATCGCAGAGCTCGCGGCTCATCATGCGTGGCACTGGTTCCAACAGAAAGACACAACCAGAGACACAATGGCAGGGCCCCGACGCGCATGCTGGCGAGTTGGTGGCGGACGAAGGGCCTAGAGTGCGAAGCCGCGAGATCGGAAATGAGAATAAGGAAAGAGCTGCTGGCCAACAGATCCAAGAGCTACGCGTGAGATCCAGCGCAAGCTAGTACTATGCAGTGCTGTCAGGTGAAGGCACCAATGCTGGGGCCATCTCAAGTAGGTGCTGGATTCCAGCCAATCAGAACAAGTAGATCATAGTTCTAGCCAATCACATGCGAGTAAAATGTACCCATATCTGCCCCGAATGGCTACAGTCGCCTCACCCCAAGAGTCGAGTCAGCACGAGCGTGCAGATCCATAGTGAGGCAGTGGGGACTGACGGATTGCACCAGCGTCGACAAACTCCATGCAAATCTATAGTCAGTGTGGCACGACTCAAGACCGCCATGCTGATCAAATTTGTTCGTATATTTTTTATCGCCTTTCGCTTCGCCGGAGATGGCACGATGTTTCACATGCGAAGGTCTTGGATGCCTACGTTTGCCTCGTTGCCTCGCTCTTACTGGATCGTGCGCTTGATCATCGGCGCCGGTGGCGACACAACTCCGTCATCCTTCAGCGCTCGGAGCACGCGGCCTTCGGTCTTGGGAGGCACAGGGAGTGCGTCGGCAGAGTTGGCGAGCGCGAGCGCGACGGCGAGAAACACAGCGAGAGTCTTGACTGGGTTCATGGTTGGGCAACTGGGGGTGTTCTGGGTCTTGATGGAAGGACTTGATGTGTTGCGAACGCAGGAAGATGAAGAATGACGAGTGCGGAGGGCCTCCAAATCCAGCCAGGGAACTCCCAGCCTGGGAGTCCCAGGGAGCTCCCGGGGGAAGGCCACGAGGCCCAAATTCTTCCGACCTCTGCGACAGGAGGTTCACTTTGGAGATGACTGCGGCGCAGCCGCTACCTATCACCTAGATAAGGCATATCAGCACATCCTTGCAATTCCCTCGGAAGTTCCCGCGCACGAATCGCCTATCTGCTCATTCTTCGTCGCGGCTTCCCGTTTCCATGGCATGAAGTTCTCATAAAGGATTTGATCCGGCTGCGAGGAGTTATCAGATCGATATTCATCCAATAACAAGCGGTTTTTCAGAATATTGACCAATGGGAGAGGTTTTTACAGACATGGTTTTTGCATTGGAATGAAAGAATGAGGGGATATGCAGGTGTCACTACAAGTCGCCTAGCGTTCGCTAAGGCGTGGATATACATGGTTACGCACACGCTTGATCGACTGCAAGCCTTGGTCGCCATCATGCGAGGCTGCCGTCCGCTTACTGGATGTACGTCGAGGCGAACACCGGCCACTTCTTCGCACTGCCGTGGGCGACGTTGAGGCAGCACTGGAGCTTGCCGTTCGCATCGACGTACGGCATGCCGCCGGCGTTCGCACCCACCACGTGGGCGATCTCCGAGCGCTTGAGGCAGCACTTGACATTGCCCTGCTGGTCAAGGTATGGCACGCGGTCGTCGTCGGCCGCCGACGCTGGGCGCTTGAGGCAGCACTGGAGCTTGCCGTTCGAGTCCACGTATGGCATCTCGCCCGCCGAGGCCGAGCCCATGATGTGGGCGATCTCCGAGCGCTTGAGGCAGCACTGCACGTTGCCGTTCTGGTCGATGTACGGCACGCGTTCGTCGCCAGCGTTCGCGTCAGGGCGGTTGAGGCAGCACTTGACCTTGCCATCCTGGTCCACGTAAGGCATGCGCTGCTCGGGGTGGAAGAGCGAGCTCTTGCTGGCACTCTCCATAAGGTGGAAGCTTCCGTTCGTGTGGGCCGTCGGCTTAAGGCAGCACTTCACGTTACCAGCGCTGTCCAGGTAGTGAAGACCAGACGAAGCTGGCACAGGGGCTGGCGAAGCCAACTTCAGGCAGCACTTGACGTTGCCGTGCTGGTCGAGGTACGGCACCTCGTCCGTGGCGGACGCGGACGACGACACTGGCGCCGACTCGCCTGGCTTGAGGCAGCACTTCATGTTGCCGTCCTGGTCGACGTACGGCATGCCGCCGTTGAGGTTGAACGAGGCCGGCAGCTCGCTGCGCTTGAG
>JAADXN010000586.1:0-19530 GCA_023337875.1 Pythium apleroticum | reverse complement strand
CGCGAGCTCTAACTGCTAGGCTCGCGATGGCTCACGTACTTAGCCGGAGCTTAACTACGAGCCAGTTAAATCCGGCTCGTGGGTGGTGCTCTTGGCTCCTCTTCCCGCGCTGGGCTCGCGGTTGGCTCGTCCGATCCGTGGTGTGTGTCCGTGGTGGACGTTGTGGCGAGGTTATGATGCGATGCTGCGCATTGTGGAGGGTGACCGTTCGTGTCCTGGAGCTCTTTGGCGTGTTGCTTTTGACCATTTATCGACAAGTCGTAAATTCCGCTTCTAGAACCCACCTGTGTTTCTGGGTGAATGGGTGTTTGGGTGCTTTCCGCTTTGCTGTTGGTTCAGTTGGACTCTCCACGTAGCTGGCTGTGTGAACAGCTCAACGAGAAACCCCAGTCCAGAGGACGAGACCGTGACGAAAATGGCGACGGCGAGCGGCGACGTGGCGTCCATGGCGCGGCAGATCGAGCGCCTGGTGGAGCGGCCGTCGTGGCAGAGAGACAACCAGATCAAGGGCGACCTCATGAAGGTGCTGGGCAAGCTCACGACCGTCCGCGTGGACGTGGACCTGCTCAAGAACACGGGCATCGGCAAGTGGGTCAAGAAGCTCACCAAGTACGAGGACGACGTCGTACGCGGCTACAGCTCCAGCCTCACGGACAAGTGGAAGGCGCAGGTTGGCGTAGCGAGCGAGAAGCCCTCCAAGAGCAGAGGCGGTGACTCGAGCGGCGGCGGCGACGAGCGACCAAGCAGCGCACCGGTGGCACCAGGTGCGGAAATGGAATATTCGAGAAGCTTTAGGGGTTATGAGCATTCCACTAAAGCATGCTTGTCTCATTAATTAGCACCAGACACGGCCAGATTTGAGAACGCCAGGAAAAAGCTGCAGGACAAATATGCGGCGGAGAAAGCCAAACGCGACGCTCGCACTGTGCAGGTGATCAACCGGCCCATGGGCGTCAAGCGTCGCGGCACAACGATCTCTGCGGCGCCGGCGAGAAGCAGCTTGATGGCGAGAAACAACATGGGGTCGATGCAGAAGCACAAGAGCCCTGTGGCACATCGCACTATAGGATCTACCGTCCGAACGGTGACCCCACCGCAGTCTGCGAGAAGACCGTTGCCGTCGTCCACCACCCAGTCTCGGCCGTCATCCGCATCCCTCGGACCTGGGTACGTAAAAGCGAACTGGTGATGTTGTGAATTGCAGTTCTAATGTGTTGGCTGTCGTGTTATTTTAGGGACTCGGATGAAGCAAGACGTCGTCGTCGCGAGCGACTACTAGCATTAGCACAGAAGAGCGGTGGTGACGACAGAGGGGCACCATCGTCATCGTCACAGCGCAATGGAGCCAACGGCAGACTGCTGTCCTCGTCCACACAGAAGTCTCCGTCGTCCGCGTCGAGAGCGGCACCACCGCAACGTTCGACTGACCCTCGCAAGGCTCTTTTGGACAAGATGATCCCTCGAGTTTGTGGCGTACCCGCAGAACCATCCAAACAGGCAAAGAAGGTTGCAGGCACTGGAGCAGCTACCTCCTCGGCAGGGTCTAAAAAGAAGAAGCCAGTCAACTACACGGAAGGTCAGCGCGACGTGCTCCAGTGGCTCAAGGGCCTCGACGTCGACATGTCGGATTACGCGCCAGCGTTCTTCGAAAACGGTTTCGATTCCATCAAACTCCTGAACCAGATCAAGCCTCGAGACCTGGAGTCAATGGTGCCGAAGACTGGTCACCAGCGCATGATCGAGAACGCGTTAGGTGATTTGAAGCGGAAGCACGCCACAGCGGCGTCATCGCGACCTAGATCCGCCCAACGCGACCGCGACCTGCCGCGACGGAAGCCGCGTCAGGACTCCTACTTCGATGAGGAGAGTGACGACAGCTTTGTCGTGAGCGACGGTGACGAGTACGCGCCCGGTGTGATCACGGCGATGCTGCGCAAGGGACGGAAGCGCCGCTACTCGTTTGACTCGACGGACTCGTACAACATGGAAGCTTCCTATGACGAGATTCAGCATGAAGAAGAGCGAAGGTGAGTCTCAGCTATTGTATTGTTGTATTGGTCCGTCGGCCATCATGCCTGGGTGCTGACTGTGAGTTGCGTCTTTTGCAGCAAACGTATTGGAGAGTACGAGGACTATCGCGAGGAGCTCCGCAACAAGAAGTTGCTGAAGAAATCAAAATAAAGGGATATGATGAGGGCGAAATTGCCTCTTCACTCACAATCTCGCAATTTCCTAGCGGGACATTGTGGGTTGTTGCCCCTACTCAACCGACGACACGAGTGGTCCCCGTCAGGAGAAGCAACATGCAAGCCATCAATCCCCTCGTTCCGATGTGATGTCGTGGTGTAGGCCACAGTTCTGAGTGGAGAATGAAGAAGCGTGCGGGCAAAAAGGCACGAGGAGCCTTCGGCTTCGTCCAAGGTGTGTGTGTGTGTGTCTGGCTTTCACTTCACTTGAAGTTCCATGTACTCTATTTCTGTAGATGGGATAGAAACCTTGGATGCGTTTCTAACAACCCACTCACTTTGCGATCCTTTGATCACCAGCTCATTTCGCAGTTGTGGACGAAGTGCAGAATCTGACACAACGCCGATCCACGATGCTCTCGCAGCGCTCGCTTCGTATCGCGCGCCGAGTGCTGCGTGCGCCGTCGCAGGCGGCCTTCAGCCACGGCTTCTCGTCCAGCAGCCCTTCTTCCCGCGCGCCTCGCCAGTCCACGCCGCGCGTCGCCCTATCGGCGTCTGCGCTGCTGGTCGCGGGCGGTCTCGCGGCCGCGTACTCGACCGCCAGCGCGGCGTCAGAGGCCGAGTGCAAGGCCGCCGCTGCGGCGCCAGCCGTTAAGAAGGCCGATGCCGAGAAGCCTGTGTATCTGGCCAAGGCGGAGGACTTCCTGTACCCGGAGATCCAGCCTTTCAACAAGGGCATGCTCAAGGTCTCGGACACGCATACGGTGTACTACGAGGAGTGCGGCAACCCGAACGGCAAGCCAGTGGTGATGGTGCACGGCGGGCCCGGCGGAGGCTGCAGCGACGTCATGCGCCGCTTCCACGACCCGCGCGTGTACCGCATCGTGCTCTTCGACCAGCGCGGCTGCGGCCGCAGCATCCCCCACGCCAATCTCGAGGAAAACACGTACGCCACGCAGTAGCTGCTCATGCTGCCAGCTATGCGGACTGTGCTGATACTTTTCCTATGGAACTGTAGGACGTGGCACCTGGTGGAGGACATGGAGCGTCTCCGCAAGCACCTGAACATCGACAAGTGGCAGGTCTTCGGCGGCTCGTGGGGCAGCACGCTGGTACGACAACCCCCTTCAGATCGCATGTGTCTCTCCTATCGGCGCCTATTCCCCTGACGATTTGTGTATTGTACGTACTTCCAGTCGACGACGTACGCGATCACGCACCCGACCCGCGTGACGGAGCTCGTGCTGCGCGGCATCTTCCACCTGCGCAAGAAGGAACTGCACTTCTACTACCAGAGCGGCGCCAGTTTCATCTATCCGGACCGCTGGGAGGCTTACCGCGACGCGATCCCGGAGGAAGAGCGCGACGATTTCATCAAGGCCTACCACAAGCGCCTCACCAGCGACGACCCGAACGTGCGTCTGCCTGCAGCGCTGGCGTGGACGACGTGGGAGCGCACCACCAGCAACCTCATCCCAGCGGCCGACGCGGCCGAGAAGTCGATGAGCGAGACGCTCTTCGCCGAGGCGTTCGCGCGCATTGAGAACCACTACTTCATCAACGAAGGCTTCTTCCCGAGCGACAGCTTCCTGCTGGACAACACCTACAAGATCCGCCACATCCCCACCGTGATCGTCCAGGGCCGGTGAGTGAACCGTGCTTTCCAGTGGTAACGAAATCACCGAAGACTGACATGGATGCTCTCCTATCTCCAGCTACGACGTCGTGTGTCCGATGCAGACGGCCTGGGACTTCCACAAGAAGTTCCCGGAGGCCGACCTCCGCGTCGTCCAGACTGCCGGCCACTCGGCCATGGAGCCGGGCATCGCCAAGGAGCTCGTGGCTGCCACGGACCGCTTCCGCAAGGCTGCCTACTAACGCCGTGACAATCGTAGCGTCGTTTCTGCCGCGAGTCGCCACCTTCAACTCTTTCGCTTAGGGTCGTCGCCGTGCGGTGTTTGCGGGAAACAAGAGCGATTCGTTGTGTCAACAGTGTGAGCTTTTCGTTGTCTGGTGCTGTGCGCCTGTTTCTTAAACAGGCACGTGAATGGATTGAACTCCTGTCCATCGTTGTCGCCTCCATATCCGCTAGCCGTTGCGACCTCAACAGAAATGGTGCTGCTCCACACAGCACTCGAGTCGGAGTCAAGGAAACGCGTATGCGAAGCACGAGAGGGGACAGATATGAGTCTTTCACACAGGGTTTCTGACCCGACACCGTTGTGATGTGCCATTTGAATGGCGTCTGTATGTATGTAGCAACTTTTGGTATTATGGCTGCACATTGATGCGTCGATAGACGTTCACCCATCGGCGGCGTCGCGCGCTTGCCAGTCCAAATGGCTCTTGATACCACGGGCCAGTGAACAACGGTGCGTAGAACCAGCCGTCGCCGTCGCCTTCATCGACGAGGGACCACCCGTCACACTCGAAGCCGGCGGGCATCTTTGGAGCGATGCAGTGGAAGTGTTGGGACGAGAAACGCCCGTCCTCAGAGCTGAAGCGCCCAGGGCTCGAGCTCGAGTTGCCTTCACTTGGGATCCAGTCTAGAGTGGAATCCAGACGCTCGTTCTCCCACACCACTCGCACAGTACCGTCCTGCCAGTCGACGGTATCGCGCAGAACCTGGATGGACAGATACAGTTGGCTGTCGAGACGGTAGCGCAGGTTGCACTTGGGGATGTTGAGCGAGAAGGGCTTGGTATCGCTGGGGGTCTTGGGGTCGCTGGCGTCGAGAAAGTCTCGCAAGGGAAGCGTGAGCCATCCGTACAGATCTCTCCGCGCCACGACCGAGTCGGTCATCGCGCTGTCTGTTTGTAGGAAGTCGTTACACACCAGCACCGACAGTTGGCCGTGTTGTACATCGGAGACCGTGAACAGGAACTGCTCCTGCGGCGTCCACGTCGGATCGCGCTTGCTGGGGCGGCAGGAGCTCTCCAGGAGCTGGTCGCCGATTTGGAACACCACGTACACGTCTCCACGGCCCATCGGCGCCAAGTCCCGCGCGTGCGAGAGCGTGACAAGCACCGAGAACGTGGCTTCCGTCGTGGCTTCCATGTCGCTTGGTTTCTTGTAAATGAGTTCAAAATGTTTTCGGGGACCAGCTCAGTATTAAGTTGTATCGAGTTTATTACTCCTGATGTTCACAACAAAGTTGCGGAAATGAAACTCAGAAGCTCGACAAATGCCGCAATGACGACTCAGAGATGAGTTGCTCGATCAGAACCCCCTGTTAGTGGTTTGCGTCTGCAGTGACTCCAAGTGCCGTGGAGATCTGTCGGCCTCGGTCGTGCGGCGGCAGCTACAGTATTGACCCACTTCCGGCGTCTCACCATCGTCGTGAAGTACTTCTCGTTCTACCACGGCCTGGCGTACGTCGTGGCGTAAAACCAGCCTTCTGGACCCCCCTTGCCCACGACAAACTCCATCCGTCTCTCTCGAATCCTTTTGGCAACTTCGGAGCCACCATTTTAAACTGTTGCGAGTGGAGAAAACGTGTTCGTACGTCTCGACTTGGCGGCTGCCGCTTCGTCAGCTTCGTTGTTGGCACGCTCTCGCGCTTCGAAAAAGTCCTCCACGCGAGCGACCCAGTGCGGGGTGGGAGGCTGGACGGTGTCATCGCGCAGATTTACTGCGTGGTGTAGTACGAAACTAGACATCATGCGGCACGCAAAGACTACCCTTGCCTTCTGAGTCATTTCGGATGTTCCTCTGCACGAGCGGCTCTCCTGTGTTGATTGTTCGTGCCATTTTTCGCGTACGCCCACGACTACGTGGTAACCGTAGCGGCGGCTGGAACGGCAAACCCTTGGATAGCACCTCGCGCGTCGTGGACGGCACAAGAACCAGCGCATTTACGTGTCCGCAGCATTTGCCTGTCGGAATTTGCTGCATGTTGTGGATACATCTCACGAAGAAAGTACGCAATGCGCTACATTAGGCAAAGTGACTAATGTAGTACCCGACTAGCCAACAATTGGTGGAGTCAACAGAGCCTCTTCCAAGCATTGTGGCTTCACGAAAATGACCAAGTCCCCCGAGGAGAAGCGCGTATGTGCAGCCTGTGGACGCACGCGGCCGCTGCCTGACCATGGAAACTGACTAGCTGTGCTCTATGCGGCTTCCATTGATAGGACATTTACTACCGCAAGGCCAAGGAAGTTGGCTTCCGCGCGCGCTCGGCCTTCAAGCTGCTGCAGCTCGACGAGCAGTTCGCGTTCCTCAAGGGTGAGTTGGCTTCTAGCCGCCATCGCCACTAGGAATCCACCAATGCGCTAACGCCTACACTACTTCTGCTGGGGCTATAACTAGACGTGGAGCGCGCCGTTGATCTGTGCGCCGCGCCCGGCAGTTGGAGCCAAGTGCTGAGCCGGAAGCTCTACAACGACCAAGCCAGCGTACCGACGATCAAGCGTGACATGACGCCCGAGGATGCACAGGACGTGCGCGTCGTGTCCGTGGATCTGCAGGAGATGGCGCCAATCCCGGGCGTCGTGCTCATCCAGGGCGACATCACGTCGAAGAAGACGGCCGAGCAGATCATCGGCCACTTCCACGGCAAGAAGGCGCAGATCGTCGTGAGCGACGGCGCGCCCGACGTCACGGGCGTCCACGATATCGACGAGTTCGTGCAGGCCGAACTGCTCGCGGCTGCGCTCAACATCACGACCCACGTGCTGGAGGAGGGCGGCACCTTTGTGGCCAAGATCTTCCGCTGCCAGCAGTACGACCTGCTGGCCGACCAGCTCGGCGTGTTCTTCACGGAGGTGTCGTGCTCCAAGCCCACGAGCAGTCGCGCGGCCAGTAACGAGGCGTTCGTGGTCGCGCAGGGCTTCAAGATGCCTGCGGACTACAGCCCCGTCATGACCTCGTACCTGCTGCCCAACTACGGCCTCGCACAGGACGAGAAGCACGACAAGACGCTGGTGCCGTACCTGGCGTGTGGCGACCTCGCGGGCTACGACCAGGACCAGGAGTTCTTCTAAGGGCCTGTACACAGATCGATGGATGGGTGCATGGTGAAATAGATAGATGCATGAGTATTTAGCTCCTCGCACGCGCTTGCGCCCCTGGGGTTGTGTAGATGACGCCAGCGACTCGAAGCAGCGTCGTCGCGCACTCGACCGCAGAGACCAAAGCCTCGCGTTTCGTCTGCAACGAGTCTAGAAGAAAAGCCGACAAGACTCGGCGACTGTCAGTCTCTGCTTCTTCCTCATCGCTGTCGCTGCTGCTGCTGCTGCTCTCCTCCTGCTGGACTGTGACAACTGGAACTGCGTGGCCCTCGACTGGATCCCACCCATGCAGCACGAAGACTTCACTCTCAGGTAGCCCACTCAGACTTGCGTTGTTGGCCTTGATCAAGAGCTCTTTAACCTCGTCAGCCATGCCGTGGACGCCGTGGTCCAATGCAACTGCGACAGACTCCAGCGCGTCTGCGAAGCCGTTGATCACGGTGCGAAGGCGCCTTAGTGTTGATGCCTCCGCCTTTTCTGTCGCTGTCATTGGGCTTGCGGAATGATCGCGTACGAGTTGCTGACAGTTGCGTCGCAACCAAGCAGCCAAGTGAATCTCGGTGCACCCCGCACCAGCTACAGCTTCCGACTCCTCCATCAGCGCTGTCAGCCGCTTGAAGCACGACTTGATCTCGTGCACTAGCTCCTTGTATGCGAATTCTTGAGTTAAACTGAGTACCAGGGTTGCAACTGGCCACGCACGACTTGAAAGACAGCGTTCGGAGAATTGGTGGGCCTGATGGTTCTCAAGAAGTAGCATCCTCGTGCGATCTACTTCCACGGAAGCCACGGATGATAGGAAACCAAGCGACTGAACTGGACAGAGACGAGAGTAGACCCCACGCCAGTCACCAATCGCCGTCGCGCCTGTAAGGAGCTCAACGGCACCTACAGTAGCATACTTTCATTAATCTGTACGACGTAGAGGCTCCAGATTTGAACGGAAGAGACGTACGCATGTGTGAGATCCCGAGCCGGTGGATGGACATGATGCCTCTCGCAGCCAAGGATGACTGAAGATCCTCTGACAGCACCTTTTGGGATATAACAACGCGGACGCCTAGTGAGGCGATGGCATCGCACAGCTCACGATACCTCGTGGTGCTGTCAGAGTCACAATCCGACTCGAACAGGATACCTGTCGCATCACCATCTTCGTGGTTTTGATTGTCATGGTCCACAGACGTGCTGAAGAGTAGAACTTTGACATCGCGAAGAGGAATCAGCTTCTCTGCAAGTGGAGCGTGATGCTGGTAGTCGAGCAGCACACTATTCTTGAAGAGCCGTGAGTTTGAGAGAGACGATGCGTTGGCAGCCTCATGTACGAATCGGATCGGAAGCGACTCCCCAGGATTCTCGGTCACGAACGGTAACACACTTGTGAATGCCTCCACGAGCAACGGGAGCTGAGTCAAGAAGCCCTCATTGCTTGTAGTTCCAGTTGCAATCGGTTTCGAGCTGATGATCCCGCGCATGACAGCGAACAAAGCAACCGTGTCACTCCACTCAACAGGCACGCGAACCGGGCAAGACGCATCTTCGAGATATGCAAGGCACCACTCAAGCGCTAGTGAGTAACCTGCCATAGAGCAGTGTTGATATCCTCATTCCTGATCCTCTAACACCAAGGCTCATGCGTACCTTGGACGACGAGATGCAGCGGCGTGTTATTGAGCTCGCCTTCAAGAGCCAGCAGCTGCAGCCTTCTCCAATCACACAAGCACGTCAGTCCGGTACACTGTTAGGGCGGATCCTACAAGTTTCGGTGGTTACTTGGAGCTGAGTATCATCGTGAAGAGTCCGCCATCGCAGTGGTTGCGGAGCTGCCAGTCAACGTCGATCGTGCTCAGTCTCACAGTGACCGTGCCCGCGGCGGCACTCAACGTACTCTGCTCCTAAGAATGTGGAGATACACGTTGGCAATCGGACACTCGGATGATCTTCATGAGCAACCACATCAGCATCTCCACCACCCGCAGTACCAATAAGTGCAACCACGTACCCGATACGCTCGCAGATGCGCTCTGCACTGGTCGTGAGCTCCACAGCGTCCGGCGCATCCTCATTCGGCTGCAGCGCCTTCACTCGACCCGTGGGTCCGTAGCTGCTCGCAGCCAGCGCATGCACGTCTCTGGCGATCGCGAGCACGCGCTGCTTGACCTCCGTACGCTCCATTTTCCGCCGACTTGCCACGACGTATCTTTTGGAACCGCAGCTCTTCGCTAAGATCGACCATCACTCCAGACCTCTGGTCGTCACCACATCAAGAAAATGCGAAAACAAGATATTCGTGGCGTGAAGCTGGTAAAAGTGAGATTTTATCCTCCCCTATCCCACCAAGACCTGTGACACCTTGAAAAATCACCCAATCACAGCAACGAGGTCATCATCTCATCAGCTGCTGATTGGTTAAATACATTTTGCCCAATCAGCTGCACCCATTCTGCCAGCAGCTCCGACTCCCACTGACTCCCTTGAACCTCGAACCGGTAGCACGCCATCATCTCCCATGCCATTGCGGGCGTGGCATCGCCTCATTGCCGCTTCCTGTGTGTCACTGCGTGCGCTGAAGGAGACCGCGATCAGTTCGCAAGGCGCCGTCCGTCACCAGCTCCGTAAGGTGCGGAGTAACTGGTCGCCAGGATGCTGCTCTCGCACGGCGTGTCCATCGCTGTGCTCAACTCGGTCGTGAATGCGCTGTGCGATCCGCTGCGCAAGTATCTCACGCGCTTCATGGACCCGTTCACGCTCGTGGCCACGCGAGGGCTGATCCAGGCGCCGCTCTTCTGCGCGTGGGCTCTGATAGACTGCGGGGGTAAGCTGCCGCCTCTGAACCATCTCTTCTGGACGTCCGTGTGCATCAGCGGCTTCATCAACATCGTCACCAGCTACCTCTACAACCGCAGCATACAGATCTCGACGCTGTCCGCAACGGTGCCATTCCTGTCGTTCACGCCTGCGTTTCTCGTGGTCGTGGCTTTCATGGTATTGGGTGAAGTGCCGACGGTCTCCGGTGTCGTGGGCATCAGCATCGCAGTGCTCGGTGGCTTCTGGCTCCAAGGTTCCAAGGATGAGCAGATCGCCAAGGACCTGCCTCTCGACGACGCGAATGCAAGCAAGGGATCGATGTACATGATCCTCGTGGCTTTTTTGTGGAGCATTTCCAACGCGTTCGACAAGATCGGCGTCCAGAACTCGTCCCCGTTGGTTTACGGCGCTGCCATCCAGATCGTGGTGGCTGTCGGCAGTTACATCCTGCAGCGACTCCGCATCGGAAGCCACGAGATCTACGCACCCCTGGGCGTAGAGCAGAAGATCCCGTGGAGATTTGTCATACTCGCGGGCGTGACTAGCGTCGTATCCTACTACATCAACCTTGTGGCGACGCAACGTCTGGAGGTCTCCTACGTGATTGCCATCAAGCGCTCGGGCTGCATCTGGAGCGTGTTGCTGGGCAAGTTGCTCTTTCGTGAGCGGCATCTACGTAAGAAGATCCCCAGCATTCTGCTCATGGTTATCGGCGTCGTGTGCATTGTGCTCGGCAAGGAGTAGTCGACGGAGGCTCTCGCACGATTAGTTGTGGTCGTCGTCCAGTCACAGTAATTATTCGCGGTTGGAATACAAGCAATCGGTTTTGTCTCGTTTCATGCATACAATTCGTGTTATGCGAGCTGGCCATTATCTATCTTGCTCAGCAGGCCACATCACTGTCCGTCTAATCACAACTGAAGGAACTCGTCCGCTGCCCAAGGCTTGCCCTCCGGTTGCTCTAGCCACTCGTCCGCCTGCTTGATGTCATTCTGAATCGCGTCCACGAGCGCTTCGAGCGATGGGAAGTCCATCTCCGGACGCAGGTATCCGCACATGAGGAACTTGAGCTGCGAGCCGTAGAAGTCCTTTTCGAACTTGTGCAGCAGGTGCGGCTCCACAGTCTTCTCCTGTGAGGGGGTCATATTCACATGAGTCAGCAACCAACCATGGCTTAACCACCACCGCTACACAAGACTAAGCACGCACCTGGTTCTTAAAGTACGGGTTCCATCCAATGCTTGCGACGGCCTTGTACGGGCCGGCGCCGTCCACCGTGGCCCACCCGCAGTAGATGCCTGACGGCAGCTCGTCGATCACGGAGCCCAAGTCCTCGCGGCTGAGGTTGGCCGTGGGGCAGCCGAGCTGCTTGCCGCCGCGGCCGAAGCCCTCCACGACCTTGGCCGACAGTTTGATGCTGTTCTTGAGCTGCTCCACCGCCATGATGTCCCCTGTCTTCAGGTATTGTTGCTGAGTGGGAGTTGTCCAATGCGAACGTGGCCGAAGAGCTCCACGGTTCGGGAGATCGATTACGCGATCATCACTCTGGATCTGATGGGGTGGGCCAATGCGATGGAATCAGCCCAAAACGTCATCAATGTCGATATTGCAAGTTGTCGAAATCCGTAATTTCGATGATATTGACACCGAATGCTCTCTTCAACGTGCTGCTCCCAACCGCCATCTTCGCCTTCCTGTCCCAGCCTCGGATGCAGGCAACCAACTAGCAGCGTGTGGGACCACGCGTAGAAGTCGCCATCGCGAATTTCCATGTCGCAACCACAGCTCCGCACCGTTAGGTCAGTGGGATCCCCTTGAGGCAACCGCCTCGAACGCCAGGAGACTGCATTCCACTGAGCTCATTCCGGCATTTGCTGCCACGACCTCGATCACACTACGACTCTATGGAGCATCCCGCCACAGTCGCTGCGCGCCTCACGGGCTTTTCGGATCCGGACAAGAGCGGCATCACGGCCTCGGTGGGCAAGATGGTCTCCAAGGTGACGGGCATGACGCCGCCCGTGCAGGATTCGACGACTGTCGCGACGTCGGCCTTTGGCCACCCACTCCCAACCGTCGACCATGCACTGCAGATGAACGGCCGCGTGGTGTCTGCTGATAACGTGCTCTTCGAGAAGCAGCAGACGTTCAACCGCGCCAAGACGCTGGAGCGCATGGTGCACCCGGCCGGGTCGGGGGCCTTCGGGTATTTTGAAGTCACCAAGGACATCACGCAGTACTGCAAGGCACAGTTCTTGAGCGCGGTGGGTAAGAAGACCCCTGTATTCATGCGCTTCAGTACGGTCACGTTCGGCCGGGAGTTTCCTGACGCTGGTCGCAACCCTCGTGGCTTCGCGATCAAGTTCTACACGGAGGACGGCAACTACGACCTGGTTGGCCTCAACTGGCCGATTTTCTTCGTGCGTGATCCACTCAAGGGGCCAGATGTGATCCGCTCGCAGCAGCGCAACCCGGAGAACTTTCTGCTGGACGCGGAGGCAACGATCGATTTCCTGGCTGCGAATCCGGAGTCGCTCCACGCTGGCACGATGTTCTTTTCGGACTCGGGCACGCCAGTGGGCTGGCGCCACATGGACGGCTTCGGGTGCCACACGTTCAAGTGGGTCAACAAGGAAGGCGAGTACGTGTATGTAAAGTACCACTTCGTGCCAGAGGTCGGTAAGAAGAACTTCACGTGGGACGAAGCCGTCCGCATGAGTGGCGTCGATCCAGACTTTGCGAAGCGCGACCTGTGGGAACACATCGCGTCTGGCAAGGAGGCGCGTTGGACGGCGCACGTCCAGATCATGACGGAGGACGAGTCGAAGACTGTCGACTACGACCCGTTCGACGTCACCAAGGTCTGGTCGCACCACGGCTTCCCTCTGCACGAATTCGGCAAGCTGGTGCTCAACAAGAACCCTGAGAACTACCACCGCGACGTGGAGCAGGCTGCAATGAGCCCAGGCAACCTGGTGCCTGGAATTGAGCCGAGTCCAGATCTCCTGCTCAACTGGCGCATGTTCTTCTACCGTGACGCGCAATACCACCGCCTCGGAGTGAACCACCACCAGATCCCCGTCAACTGCCCGTTCATGGCGCGCTACAACAGCCCGCAGAGTCGCGACGGTGCGATGCGCACGGACGCGAACGGCGTCGGATTGCCATCGTACGCGACAGCGATCCCGAGCAAGCGTCAGCAAGTTGTGCCCGAGGCCAACTGGCTGGCGGTTCACATGGCAGGTACACTCGGACGCGGGCCGTCGAGTCGCCACGAGGGCAAGGATTCGGAATATGACCAAGTGCGCCAGTTCTTCAACGAGGTGCTGGACGACGTCGGGCGCGAGCACCTCTACTACAACACGGCGGCATACTTGCGCTTCTGTGGTGCGGCAGTCAAGGACGCTTACCTGCAGCAGCTCGAGAAGATTGACCCGAAGTATTGTGAGGGCGTCGCGACCATGACCGCTAAGGCGGGCAAGCCGACGGCCTGTGACTTGTACGCGCAGGTCGTCAACAAGCCACCGAAGGCACCGTAAGGCTGTTGCACGCGCGGCCTACAGACGTGGGTGGAGTCTGCAATTTGATGCATGTTCAAGCGTTTATATGCATGGGGTGGCTGCTGTGTGAAGGAAGGAAAAAAGCCGAGGAAAAGAGAAATACGAACAGTGTGATTTTGAAGAACTTTGGGTGCCTTTCTCACTGGATGCCCACGCAACATTCGTTTGCAGAGGTTTCGGAACCTGTAGAAGTGAATGTTGAAGTCATCACAACAATTGGGGCGGAAAACTCGGACCGCAAAGCAGTGACTGGGAGGAAGCATGAGCAAGCCACGCGCCGCGTACACGCCGATGGAGGACTTCGCTGTGATGCAAGAGGTGATGGCTCACATCAACGGAGGGGGGAGTGGGAGTGGGAGGACGCTGGTCTCCAAGCATGAGTGGGCGGCGATCTCCCAGCGCGAGGGACTGCAGGACAAGAAGTTGACTGGCGAAGCGCTGCGGAGGCGAGTGGGCGAGTTGGTGAAGAAGTTCAAGCGCGATGAGGAGAACGAAGCAGCGGGTAAAGAGCGCATGCGATGGGGTGAGTACTGTTCGTCAGGTCGTCGTAGTCGCCTTGGATTGATGATGGTGGTGCTAGGCATGGCCTGGCCGAAGTCTCTCGAGGAACAGGAACGCGACCGGCTCGTTCGTGACTACATAAAGCTACAAGAGGACGTAAAGCAAAAACCACAGCATCCACAGCCTGCCAAGCAACAGCAGCAGACGCTGTCGTCGTCCAACCTGAACGACATTCCCACGAAGAAGGCCCCAACACTTGTCGCGTCGTCCACTCGACGCACTTCACTCGTCAAGACCAAGCCAATGGACCCACCACCACCTCCACCAGCTTTCATTGTGGTGGAGAACCAAGTGGACGACTCATTCGATGCCGAATACGGTTACGACAACGACAGTGATCCCGAGCCGCTGGAAAACATCCCGCGAACCGGAGAAAACCTGGAGAGGGAGCGCCTGGCGCTCAAGCGCCGGCGGCTGGAGATGGACGAGCGAGTGCAGAACCGGATGCTGGACATCCAAGCGGAGCAGATCACGCTGCAGCGCGAGCAGCTTCGTTTCCAGGCGGAGTCGCTGCGCGCAGTCGCCGACGCCACGCAGGCGATCGCCCGGGCGTTGCATGCATTCCCCAAGCGGAGCTGATCGATTTTCCACAGCTCAATTTCGTCATATTCAATATCGAATATGAGAGTATGCATCCCATCCTGACCATCACTCATGCGACCCGTGACGCTTGTTCCAGCAACTTTCTGTCAGGCTGAGTCCACGATTACCGGTTTCTAAACCGGTATTTTGGCCCAACCCAACAGAAGCCATTCCATTCGTGCGAGGACGATGGACGTGAACAGCTCCATCACAACAGATCGGATCTCGTCATCATCACCATGGCCAACGACTCGCTCAATGCCGGCGCCGCCGAGTTCCGGCCGTCGTTCGCACAATCCCAGCACCAGACGCGGCTCGCGTCGTCCACAGCCACGGCGGAAGCGCGCGAAACCAAGCCGCGAGGGCCAAGAAACAAGAAGACGAATGGCGACGCACCACAACAGAATCGAAATGAGGCTGTGAGCAACGTGTCGCTCGTACCTGCGTCAGTGCGAAGACGTCGCCAGCCAGCAAACGGAAAGGTGGCGGGCGGGTCACCTTCTGCGTCTGCTGGAAGCGACGGCAACGGCAGCGACGCCAAGCCAAAGGCCAAGAAGAGCACGACGCCCAAGCCACAGAACCAGCGCAAGCAGAAGCCCAAGCAACAGGAGGAGGACGAGGACGCCGAGGCGTGTTTGCTGTGCGCCGACCCGATCCAGTTCCACGCCGTGGGCGAGTGCAACCACCACGGCATCTGCAGCAAGTGCTCTCTGCGCATGCGCATGCTCATGAACGACCGCAACTGCCCCATCTGCAAGCAGCACCAAGAGCGCGTGGTCGTGAGCCGCGAGAAGCGCGACTTTGAGAGCTTCCAGCTGTGGGGCGACGCCGCCGCCGGCGGCCGCGAGTCGGTCATGGACGAGGCCTCCGACATCATCTTCTAC
This sequence comes from Pythium apleroticum, assembly GCA_023337875.1. NCBI lineage: Eukaryota > Oomycota > Peronosporomycetes > Pythiales > Pythiaceae > Pythium > Pythium apleroticum. The sequence goes on along the minus strand of JAADXN010000586.1, from coordinate 3,937 downwards.
GAGTGCCGGTCGCATTACACGACGCTGCGAGCGCTGCGCGACCACGCGTGCCGCATCCGCAAGTGTCCAGTCGTGTGTGGCTCGCTGCAGAAGCTCAAGGACCACTTGCGCATCGAACACGCGACCGAGTTCTGTGAACTGTGCCTCACGCACCAGCACTTCTTCATCCAGGAGCAGCAAGTGTTCACGAAGAACGGACTGCGCATGCACAGCGTCGGTAAAAACGCCGCGGTCGGTCCCAAGGCCTCCGGGAAGGATTTCCATCCGATGTGCCAGTTCTGCAAGCGCCGGTTCTACGGCGACATGCAGCTCTACGAGCACTTGGAGCGCGACCACTTCCGCTGCCACATCTGCAAGCTCGACCACGACTACTTCCGCAACTAGTACGTGTCTTTGGAGGGTGCCGTGAGTCGTGGAGCTGTGAAGACTAACGCGTCTCTGTTTGTGTAGCTCGAGCCTCGAAGCGCATTTCCGTCGCGAGCACCATCTCTGCGAAGACCCAAGCTGGTGAGTGTACTGGAACCAAGTCTGAAAAGCGAATGATGTCGTCTAACGAGATTGTTGTGTGGAAATTGCAGTCTGGAGAACCGCTACGTGGTGTTCCCCAACGATATCGAGTACCACGCGCACATGCGCAACATCCACGGCGTGCTGAACCGGCTCGTACTCAACTTCCAGGTCGCGCGCACGGGAGAGAACCCTCTGGGTGGCCCTGGAGTCGCACAAGACGTGCCGGATTCGTGGAGCTACGAGACCGAGCAGTCCGTAGCGACTGCGCGCGCCAGCCAGCAGGATACGGCGTTCCCTGCTCTTCCTGCCCCTGCAGCGCCAGCTCCTCCGCCGTTGGCTCAGCCAGCGATCGCGCCGCGTGCTTCCATCGCCCGTGCCTCCAGTGCGCCTCCGTCCGCTGCCCCCGCTGGCCCACCGCGTGCGCAAATCATGCGCAATCAGCGGCTGGCCGAAGCGCTCGGGTTGGCGCGTCCTGGTCAGAGCCCTGAGGTGTTCGAGCAGGAGATGAAGACGCCAAGCTACCCAACGCATCTTGTGGAGTGGGGGAAGGCTAACCTCAGCTATCTTCTAGTCGTGGAGCGTCGGCTTGAGCGAATCGTTCAGGACGCAAGCTGCCACAGCGTGAGTTTGCGACCAATGCCAGGCGACGAGGTGCGTTCACTATGACCCTGCGTGGCTATTCGGCTTTATCCAACTGACGTTCCATTACCATGTAGCGCAAGATGATGCATGAGCTGGCCGATTTCTACAAGGTGCCGTCAGAGTCTTTTGGCGAAGACCCGTACCGCCGCATCCAGTTCTTTAAGAATGAGGCTGCGTTTGTGCCCGAAGTGCCGCTGTCCAAGGTCGTGCGTGGCGTGAACGCCGTCCGAGCGGCCAGCAGCGCAAGTCGCCTGAGTTTTCTCCCACTGCGCGGTCAGCAACCACCTCAAGCGGCAGCTCAGGCTCGCCCAGCTCACCCTCCGACAGGAATCCAGCGCGGCTGGGAGAAGATCCCTCCCAAGCCCAAGAAGCCGGTGGTCGCGGACGCGTGGAGCGACGACGAAGACGACTCGGGCGCGAACGCAGCAGTCTCTGGGGTCACGAGTGCCGAAGACGAGGCGGATGACGAGGAAGAAGAAGAGCAAAAGCCGGCAATCAAGCCAGTCGTGCTGCTGCCGGACGAGCGCTTCGACGACGAAGACGATGAAGACGCAGAAGAGAGCAAACAATAGACAGAAAGCGAGTAGTACGGATGCGAATCGTCCAGAGAAATGAGCTGGTCGTGTGATATTCAAAATGGACGAAGCGTACGCGTGAGGTTACAGATGTGTGGATTGCATTTTACTTTTATACGGGGTGTTTTCTAGTGTTTCTATGGGTTTGGGCGTGTTCTGTTCTATCTATCGGTCTAGAGGTCGGGGTCCATCTCGTCCTCGCCGGCCTCCGCCATCTTGCCAAGCGTCTCGACCTCGTCCAGACGCGGCGTCTCCTCCGTCGAGAAGCTCACGACCATGGCCGTGACGTTGTCCATGCTGCGCTTCACCAGCGCCGTCTCCACAAGGGCAATGGCTGCGCTCTGCATGGCGTTCTTGGCCTGGCCGTGGGCCTCACCCCTCGTCTTGTACTCGGCGATCTTGGTGCGGGCGATGCGGATAGCGTCGTCATCGCTCAGTCGGTCCCACAGTCCATCGGTGGCGAACACCAGCACGTCGTCGCTCGAGCCGCTCACATCCAGCACTTGGATATCGGGCACGACCGACACGAGCGGCGCCGAGCAGCTCAGCGGCAGGTTGGCCTTGAGTGGGTGGTCGCCCAGCGAGCGGCTGACCGCCAGCCGCAGCGGGATCTCGTCGTGGGCCACACGCCAGCAGCCCGAAAAGATCACCTTGCCGCCAGCTTCCTCCACTCGCGCCGTTTCGGCCTTGAGGTCCGGCTTGTGGTCCACCGACACACGAACAACGTCGTCGTCACCGTCGTTCTCTCCATCACCTCCGCTTGTGCCCAGCACGCCCCGCGTGTCGCCCAGGTTCGCGACAAACAGCTTGCCGCTGATGAGCAGACCCAGCAGCACCGTGGAGCCGTCGCGCTTGCCCTCGCTGATCGTGAGCTCAACAATCTCCTCGTCCACAACCTCGAACGCATCCTTGAGAACACTCTCGATGCGGTCGATCTCGTCGTCTGCAAGGGGGACGCAGGCTGGGCGCTTGCAGAGATCGAGCAGGAACTCATTGTCCGAGAGCAGCTCGCGAAACCTCGACGCCGCGTACTCCGCTGCCAGCGCGCCGTTGTGGCCGTCGTACACCGCCAGCAGACTGGCGTGGCTCTGGATCTCGCCGCTCTGTTCGTGGTGCTCGAACAGCTTGGCCGTCACCTGGAACCGGTCCTCCATGTACGCACGCGCGCCCTGGGCCGCCGCGACGCCTATCTGGACGCGCACGCGCTGCGCCTGAGCAGCGACTTGCGACGAGTGCGCGTGGTGGCGTGGCGTCGCGGCGCGTGCTCTGTCCGGCTCATCCTTGGGACAGAGACTCGTGAACTCGAAGCACGTGGCGGGGGCGTTGGCGGTGGCCGCGTCGTCGTTCGCGTCACGCAGCTCGCAGCGAAAGCGCTTGAGCGCGCGCTCGATCACGTCCACCTTCTGCTTCTTCTTCTTGTCCTTGTTGTTGCAGCGCTTGGACGGTGTGACGCCGCCCTTGATGGCGCGCTTCGCCAGCATACGGCCGCCGCTCGCCGCCCCCGCGCGGTCGATCGCCTCGATGTCCACGTGCAGATCCGTCGCCAGCGAACTGGCGGAGGCCGCAGTCGACGCCACGCCGGCGGTAGCTACGGCGGAGCCGCTGGACGAGGAGCTCGCGGTGCTGGCCATCGAGTGCGAGCGCTTGCGCTTGACGGCGTTGGGCGAGATCTGGAACGTGGGTGCCGACAGAGCGGCCAGCGACGCGGACGGCGGCGGTGTCTTCTTCACGGGCAGCGTCGTAGGCGACGCGTACATGGCTGCTGCATTGGAAGACGCACAAGCTGCTGGATCGTCGGCGTTTTCGTTGGTGTTTTCACCAACGCTTTCGTCCATGTCAATGCACTCGAGCGCGCGCGCGACCTGGCGCTGCAACAAGCTTGTGCGGCGCGACGGCGACGCCATGATCACGACGTTGTGGTGCGCGTAGTGGCCGTGGTGGAGGCGGTGGAGCCGCATGCCGGGCGACGCGGCGCCAACGTTGGCGACGGTGTTGGCGGTCGGGATGGAAATGTTGGCGAGCGCCGCCGACGAGTTGGCGTTTTTGGTTTTGATGGATGTGGTCTTACGGATAGTCATGTGAGCGGATGATTCGTTGGCGTCTGAAAGTTGGCGGTAGTGACGCGACGGTTGTTCAGATTGGCGCTGCCGTTTAGATGTTGGTCGTTTTCGACCTGGACTAACCGCACCGATCGACGTGTGCACGAGCTG